>PJEM01002018.1:26023-259798 GCA_004023845.1 Helogale parvula
CCCTCGGGGGCCAGCACTCTGCCCTTCCTGGCGCCCCCCCCCAAGGTGTCCCTCAGGGGCCAGCACTCTGCCCTTCCTGGGTGCCCCCCCCAAAGTGTCCCTCAGGGGCCAGCACTCTGCCCTTCCTGGGTGCCCCCCCAAGGTGTCCCTCAGGGGCCAGTACTCTGCCCTTCCTGGGTGCCCCCAGGTGCCCCTCGGGGACCAAGCACCTGCCCTTCCTGGTGCCCCCAGGTGCCCCTCGGGGACCAAGCACCTGCCCTTCCTGGTGCCCCCAGGTGCCCCTCGGGGGCCAGGCACCTGCTCCCACAGGCACAGGGGAAAGCTCTCCTGGACCTGCCACTCATCACCAGCAGATAATTAAGGACTCGCCTAATTTTATTTCGTTTCATTTTTGAGAGAGAGAAGGGGGAAAGGCTGCAAGAGAGACACAGAATCCAAAGAAGGCTCCAGGCTCCGAGCTGTCAGCACAGAGCCCGACAAAGGGCTCAAACTCATGAACCGTGAGATCATGACCTGAGCCGAAGCCAGACGCTTAGCCAATGGAGCCACCCAGGTGCCCCAAGACTTGCTTATTTTAATAGAAAACAGCAGTCACGTTTGCAGAGGTCTGGACAGCCCGACTCTGACCTGCGGAATCTTCCCTCAGGAAGACGTGGCCCGGGTCCTGGACCTGCAGGTCCTTAGTTTTCCCACCAGAGCTTCTCCTTTGGGGGAAGAAAATAAGTTTGTGGAGAAAGTGTAGAGTCTTTCAAAAACAGGCATTGGGGCTTGAGGGGTTTGTTCCGCTCCATGGGGTCTCTGCCAGCCCCCAGGCCTGCCCCGGGCCCAGGGGGGTCACGGGGAGGCCCCCACAGCCCTGCACTTGCTGAGCAGCTGACCCCTCAGGAATTCAGGAGGTTCTGGCTTTCGTGTTACCATGGAGACACTGGGGAGAGGAGGAAAGCGACCCTGAAGGGGAAGACATGCGCATTGTAGGGTGTCCACTTCCTTCCTTTGGAGTCTCCTTGGTATGGAAACGTCCAGAAAAGCAGAGTCAGGGTCCTTTGTGGTGTCAGCCAGCACTCCAGAGTCATTTCTCTTCTGGGGAAGAGACCGATGGAGAAAACCAGGCAGGACCCTGGCCCCCACCAGCAGATGCAGAAGCAGTGCTCTAGAAAATGCTAGGGGGTCCTTTCACAGGGCAGGCTCCAAGATGCCTCTGTCTGCAGTCCCCTTCCAGCCTGGGGCCCCAGGGACATTGCTGTGCTGGGGAGCCACCCGGAGGCAGAAGAAGGGGCGTGACTCCACCAGCCAGCGGGGAGCCCCCACAACCTCCTCTCAGCCTCTTGGAGATGCTCTTGTTACCTCTGAGGTGGAGCCGAAAATAGTTCTTGACGCTCTCAGCCCTGGCCTTTCCGGATTTGTACTTTTAGGGAACCTGAAGCCACATTCCTGCCTTGGTGGCCACCATCCAGAATAAAACAGTCCTGCATCTTTCGGTCCATAGGGCCCATTTGTTTAGTGATGAGGAAATCAGTCTTCTGAATTCTGCTGCAGCTATGAAATGTATAACTTTACTTCCTAAATAGAAACGTTGAGATTGGGGGGAAAATAAAGCGAGATAAATAAATAAAACTCCAGGAACTGTCGGTTCCCGCTGCTGTTTTCTGGCTCTGCTCAGCTGCACACCCCCATTTAGCGCATTGAGAACCAAGGAGACGTGAGGGCCCACGGTTTGGTTTCACATCGTGCCCTTTACCTGCGTTCCTTTCACTCTCAGATTCTGCAGTGTGGCCGCGTGGAGAGAAAGGAGAGGGAAAACAAAGATCTGAAAATAAGAAAAACCTGTGCCTGGGATTTAAAAGCTGGTGCAGACGGTGTCCCTGGGAAGCGCGGTGCCCGTCAGCGCCCGGCCTGCCTGCAGGGGGCGCACTGCACCGGCCACAGGAAGGCGGGGTTAGGCGCGCACAGACACAAAAGACCTCAGATGAACCCAAAGTTCTCCTGGGGTGTGTCCTGGGGGGGATCTACCAGGGACGTCCAGGCTGCATGAGCCCGAGTGGCACGGCTCCCCTGGGGGAGGGGCTTCTGGCAGGGAACCTGTGAGACCCTGCTGAGATATGGCACCGTCCCTGTTAACCCAGCCCCAGGGCAGGAAGTGAGGCTGGGAATGGCACCCTCTAGCAGGTGGAGGGGGGGATGTCTATGTTCTGTGACTTCCTGAGGCCGTGGGCGTCCCTGGGACTTGTCTTCTGCTTCCGTGTAGCAAGACACAGGACTTGCACACCGTACATCACATCTTTCTGAGAGTCATCCAAGAAATTTTGGTGACTTTGTTCTATAGAAAATACAGCCAGTACCCTTGAAAGTTGCCGATTCAGATCCTGAGAGTTTGAGCTCAGGATGATGATGCTTTAGGGTGATGGTGGGGTGATCCAGAGCCGACGACCAAGAAAGAATTCCTGACGACGTCTTGGGTGCAAGAAAGGTGATTTTGTTAAAGCACGGGACCGTGATGGGAATCTCATTCTATTCCCTCAGGTTGGAAGTGGGGTCAGGGAGAAAGTCTCCAAGGTGCTTTGGAAGCAAGGTTTCCAGCACGTTGAGGGGCTAGCTGTTGCTAGGGAAACACCACGTAGTACCGTTTAATAAAACGTCAGTGATGAAACCCTTCCGATGTGTATCAGGGCCATACCTAAGCTCGGAGCGGGATGGCCAGCACAGATCTTGGGGCAGTTGAGATATAGGAAGCAGACTTGTAGGGTCCTTGAGGTTGGGATCCTGTGAAGCTAACGTGCTCTTTTGCCCCCAGCAAAGTGCCCTCCTTGAGGCAGCTGAGCTCCTAGCTGGAGGTCACTGCCGGTTCCAAGGACTTGTCAGCCGGCTGTAGGCAGCCAGGGAATTTAATTTTTCATTTGCCTTCATTTCTCACATCACCATGGCAAGCACTGAAACCCCTTTCTTTTGTTCTTGGGCAGCCAGGAGTGTCCGAGGAATATCTCACATACTCCAACAGTGGAAGGGTTGGTGAACAGCCTGTCTTTTGCCCTCAGCTTGCCCCCACACCCCCCCCAACAAGGAGACTTTCACCTTGGAGATTCTGGTTTTTATCAGCAGAGCCCGTTACTGCTCTAATAGCATTTGGCGAGGATCCTGGTGGTTTGGTAATTGACAGCTAGGAATTGTTGGAATGGAATTATTTTGATTGCTTTCTTTTGCCTTTATTGTTTTCTTGTTGATACTGGTTGGGTATTTTTTTTGGAGGGGAGAGATTTGCTTTAAATGATCAAGTTTATACCAAAATACCACAATATTCTTTGTTAATTATTGAAGTAATTAAGTGCCACTAATTTCATTTGGTTAAATGTTTAGATTTTTTGCTCGGTAGAGCTTTTCCAGACAAACCAGTTTTATTGAAACAGAGGAATATTGTATCTCTGTCTTCCTTAGAGTCTGCTCAAAACTCAGGTAAGGTTGTCACTGTGGCTACCAGCAGGGCCGAGTGGCAGGCAGGCTCGGTGGCCTCGACTCGGTGACACGAAGGCTTGTGAAGAGCACTAAGCGGAACTTAGGAACTGGTTTCCGGTTCTGGCAGCCTCGTGAGGAGTCAGGGCCACGGTAAGGTGTTTCCTGAGTCTCAGACCCAGGTGGACTGAGCCAAGGCACGACAAAAGGTATCTGAAAGGCCTTGTCTTGGAAGGGAGCTGCTGTGGCACCCTGGCCGGGGGACCGGGAGCCAGGGGACCACGGAGGCACACGAACAAGAGTGCCCTCAGCCCCACCGCCCCAGACCCAGCCACAGGGCGGCAGAAATGGCACACACGCCACGTCTCCGTGACTCAGTCTAGAGCCCACTGTTCCTGAGGCCCTCACCACCGTCTGCCCCAGCCCGTGTCTCCACACAGGAGGCGCTTCTTCTCCGCAGAATCGGAAGAGCACCCTGTGCAAAGAATCCCAAGCTTGCTTACTTCCACTTTTCCCCTGGCCCGGCTCACAGCATTTCCACGTGACCCCAGATTTGATGACGCACTTCCCTTTATTAAGCTGGCACGGATGTATTCAACCATACTTTTAAACTTAGTGATATCTCCATTCATTTCAACATGTACAGCAGCCAAGGTAAAGGCTAATGTAAAAGTCACTTTAACCCAAAGTTTTAAAAGTCAAAATGGCTTCCTCAGTGGCCTGCGGAAGGAGCGGGTTCTGTCTCCGGAAGTTCTATAAAGCGGTCATCCAGATGAGTGCACAGAAGTATGCACAACTACCCTGCACTCAGCCCACGTCTTGATGTGCGCTTTAAAACACACTGCAGGGGGTGCCTGGGGGGCTCCATCGGTTGGATGTCCAGCTTCGGCTCAGGTCATGATCTCATAGTTTGTTGGTTCGAGCCCTGCATTGGGCTCTGTGCTGACAGCTCAGGGCCTGGAGCCTGCTTCGGATTCTGTGTCTCCTTCTCTCTCTGACCTTCCCCTGCTCATGCTGTCTCTCAAAAATAAATTTAAAAAAACAGAAAAAAAATTATAAAAAAAATAAAACACAGCCTCCGAAGGCCCCGGAAAGCACAAACTGACACACTAGTTGTTCAGGAAAGCCCAACAGAGGTAAAAGTTACAAAAGGAATCCTGCAGAATTGCAGACTAAGAAATGCTGAATAAGACATTCAGAACATAGCGCACAGTTGAGCTGGCAGAAAATAAGAGAATCTGCTGAAGGTGAGGCAGGATGAAGAGGCTGAAAGTCACACACAGGGGCATCTCTGCAGCATCTGTGGGGGTGAGAACGGGAGGGAGGGAGCCAGCTCGGGTGGCAGGTGGATTCAGGTGTGCAGGCCACAGGGAAGCGTAGAGGTGACAAAGCCCGGGGAAAGAAGAGTGGGGGGTCCATCAGTGACAACCGCACGCCATGAAGCCAGGACCCCGGTAGGGATGAAACTCTGGCTCAAGCTAAGGAAACAGCCCACAGAAGGAGAAGGTCGGGGTAGGAGGCCCCTCCATCCTCGCTGTGGTTGCCGCAGGAAACGTCACCGCCAGCACACACATGAAACAGAATCTGGCATGAGGATTCCTATCCCATGTCTGGCACTCGTGACGTGGACAGGAATGTCACTGCTTGGTGGCCCCAGTCCCCCCAGACGAGTTTACAGCGTTCCCAACTCGGTTGTACTAAAGCACCTGGAAAAGTCAAAAGCAAATCCGTGTTAGAGGAAAGATTTTTTAAAGCCCAGTCTTTAAGGAATTCCCACAGGTAAAGTTCCAAGGAGCATGAATTCATACTGACACCCGTAAAATTACTAAAACAGATGAGAACTTCCACCAAGAACAACTCCAGATTTACGGAGCTTACATATGTCTTATTTCTCAGATTAGAATACATATAGTAAGTGTATGTCACATTTCAAAGAAATTGGATGGGAATATGAAAGCAAAATGCAAGAACAAGAGATTATGGAGATTTGTCAGACAATAGGTGTGAAGAACACAACAGAACTAAAAACAAGAAGATGGAGACACAGACTATAGATTTCGAAGTATGAAGCCGGGAGATGGGCTGTCAGCAGATTACCTACAAACAATGAGCTGTTGGTTTAAGAGCGCCTGCAAATAATTGCAGGAAACAAGAGACAAAATGGTAGAAAATAGGAGATGAGAGACATGGAAGATGTCTCCCAAGAGACCGATGCTCTTGATAACCCAAACAAGATGTCTACGCCACAAAACCAGCCTTTCTAAACCAACCAGAGAGCTTAGATGTGAAAAAAATCCCATAAGGAACTTAATTCCAAAAAACAGCAAGGTTTTCAGAGGAGACAGAAGACCCAGAGCTCCTCTCATTCTTGGTGTGCGTACAAGAGAAATGGGGGCCTGGGGGTAAGGACAAGCGGGTATGGATTTAACAGTCTTTTCGTGGGCACTCAAGGCTGACAGATTCGAAGGGGCCCCAGTCACAGGACAGGTCTTTCCCACAGGCCCTCATCCGGTGGTCAGGGTCAGGGCTGGACAGGAAGCTGGAGTTTCCCCTGACATTCCTGGGACCTCCTCCAAGTCCGAGACAACCACCTACAGAAGGGGGGCAGAGGCAGAGCACGAGAACTGAGGGCAGTCGGTCAGAGGGTATGGTGCCCGGCCGTGGCCAAACACCTCTTGCGTGTCACCGTGAGGGTGTTTTCCTAGTGTGGTTCCCATCTACAATAGACATATAGGTTTGTATAAATATATAGATAGACATAATCTCTCTAATCTATATCCATCTAGATGACTTTATAGATATAGAGATGTGTATAGATATCTAGATTTATATATGTGTGTATATATATAAACATAGGGATCTACATGTCATGTCTAGATCTCTCTATGTATGTCTATGTCTAATATATCTGAAAGTAATTTCTATCCTCTATTGATCATCTGTCTGTATTAGATTAGTCAGGGTTCTCCAGAGACACAGAACTACATATTCCTGACTAATATGTGTCGTAGTGGTTCTGTGTCTCTAGGCAGATACAATGTAGATAGCTAGAGACATAGATAAATAGATATATAGATAGAATAGAGATCCATATATCAATATCTTTATCACTTATCTATCAGTATCTATCTATCATATGTAATCTATCATCTAATTCATATCTGTCTAATCTATCTATCTGTTCGTCTGTCCATCCGTCCATCCATCCATCCGTCATCTTGGGGTTCTCCAGAGACACCAAGCCACACACTCCTGACCAGTACATGTCCTGTTGGTCTCTGTCCCTGGAGAATCCATACTAACACCCCAGCACAGAATCCCAGTTCAGAGGAAGCAGGTGGCTTGGTGGGAAGGGTCATGTATTTGGAAGGAAGCAGTCTTGAAGTGACTGATGAGGGTGTCTCCGGGCTGGCATTTCTGGGGACAAGGGCATTCATATTTCTGAGTCCAGACTCCCGACAACAGTGAGCGGTATTGCACATTGCATACTTCTTCATGATGTGCCTACTCATTGTTTTCTCAATGAAAGGCAGTGGTTGGCTGCAAACTTGTTACATTGCAATCTCTCTCTCTGGTTTGTGAGTGTTTTAGTCCCCAGGTGGTTCTTTCTGCTGAGGGGAATCACATTGTTGGTTACTCTAGAGTGAATGAACCCTGCAGCCTTCCTGAGGAGGCCGCCCCCGTCTCCCCACTGCCCAGGCCCTGCCCTCTCACCCTCCATTCTGGCACGAAGCTCCTTTTCTACCTGCTGCTTTCCCAGGAGGCCGTCAGCTGGGGCCCTGGGCTTGGCTCGGGTCTGAGAACCTCCCAGAAGCCACAGAAAGAAGCCTGTGTCAATTTCTCCATTTACTCGGAAATGGCATATTATGTTGGCTTTCTTTCGATGAGTGATAATAAATTTCTTCTAAGGTGAAAGGAAAAGGGTGAGAGGAGAGCGTGGGCAGACAACATGGGGAAGAAAAGGCGAGGGGCTCTGAACACCAGTGTGACTCAGTTCCTATAGTCGACACTTAATTCATCTGTTTTCCTGAAATCAAAAAGTTATTTGCAAAATCATTAAGTCAAAAGGAAGCAAATACAATCAAATTGAACAACTTTGCAGCGCTATGATAAAAATCAATATGCTGTAAGGAGTTTCAGAAATAACAGCAGCTTCTGAGGATAAATATTTATTGAGATGGGCACTTGGGCGTGTTTAAGAATCTTGCAGATTAATATAACGGCATACGTTCTGCAGTCCATTCCCTTTGTTTTTTCTGAGAGTCCGTCCCTAATAGGGGAGGGTGTTGTAGGAGATGTCACAGGAGCTAGAAGCCCACATTTGGGGATTGTCATGTTACAAAGTTATGTTGGCCTAAAGCAAGCCCTAAAGAAAGTTGTCCTAATGGTAAGCACAGATGGAGGAGAAGAGAGGCCACCACCTTCCAGCCGCCTCTGGTGTTAGAGATCAGGTAAAGAAGGACCATCCAGGGCCAGACCTGCAGGCGTGGAGTCCTGTGCAGCCCCTGAACTCACAATTTGACTTTGACCAAATCTCTGCAAGTCTCTCTGCCTCACTTTCCGGCTCCGTGAAGCAGGATGGGCAGCAGGATCCCCCCACGGATTGTTTGAGGACCAGAGCTGCTGATGGTGAACCACTCAGCACAGTATCAGTATACTGCTAATGCGCAAGTGTCGGCTTCTCCATGTTTGATTCCAATCTCACTTAGCCTTCTGATCTCCATTTGAAAGATGGAATGCTTGAAACCAACCCTGCATTATTCTCTAGGAAGCAGAGCCTGAGGAAAGGATTATGTGTTGTTGGCTGCTGTGTGCTGTGCTGGGGAGTGGGGGAAGCAGGGTACTGTGTCCATCTGCTTCAGCTGCTGTGACCCGTCACCACAGACTGGGCAGCTCGGATGACACACGTGTATGCCCATCACCACAGACACCGCGGCGCCGGAGGGCTCTGTGAGGGCGGTTCTGGGCTTGCAGATGGCTGTCTTCTCGCTACATCAGAGAGGACCCAGAGGAAGCAAGCTCTCTGGTGCCTCTTATGAGGACACTGGTCCCATCAAGGCAGTGCCACCTCCAGGACCTTGTGGGGACCTGTTTACCTCAAAGACACTGTCTCCATATATCATCCCACTGAGGGTTAGGCAATTTGGGGGGGACGCTTGTGGTTTATAGCAGGGGGGAAGCCATGTCAGGGGGAGCCCCAGCTAGCTCTGTGCGCACAGGGGAACCGCTCTGCTCTGCACATGGCTCCCAGGGTCGCAGCCTCAGTGTGATTGAGTCAACTCTACTATTTTTTTATGACCTCTTTTTTTTTCTTAACTTATTTTCAAGTTAGTTAACATCCAGTGTACTCTGGCTTCAGGAGTAGAATTTAGTGATTTGTCACTTACACATGACACCCAGCGCTCATCCCAACAAGTGCCCTCCGTGCCTGTTACCCGTCTAGCCCATCCCCCACCTGTGTCCCCTCCAGCAGCCCTCAGTTTGTTCTCTGTATTTAAGAGTCTTATGGTTTGTGTCCATTTCTGTTTTTCTCTTATTTTTCCTTCTCTTCCCTTATGTTCATCTGTTGTGTCTCTCCAATTCCACACTGAGTGAAATCATATGGTATTTGTGTTTCTCTGACTGACTTATTTCACTTAGTGTAATACCCTCTAATTCCATCCACATCATTGCAAATGGCAAGATTTCATTCTTTTTGATTGCTGAGTAGTACTCCACTGTATATAGATACCACATCATCTTTATCCATTCATCAGTCGATGGACATTGGACTCTTCCCATAATTTGGCTATTGTTGATAGTGCTGCTGTAAACACTGGGGTGCATGTGCCCCTCCGAATCAGCATTTTTATACCCTTTGAGTAAATACCTTGTAGTGCAATTGCTGGGTCATAGGGTGGTTCTATTTCTAACTTTTTGAGGAACCTCCACACTGCTTTCCGGAGCGGCTGCACCAGTTTGCATTCCCACCAACAGTGCAAGAGGGTCCCTGTTTCTCCACATCCTCCCCAGCACCTGTTGCCTCCTGAGTTAGTTTTAGCCACTCTGACAGGTGTGAGGTGGTAGCTCATCGTGGTTTTGATTTTGAACCAGCTCTGCTTCGAACAAGGTGACTTTAAACAGAGACACACGTAGAACATGGCTGTGTACCGACAGGCTGACAAGTGTGACCAGACACCCCCGTTTCCCCTGGCGCCACCACTCAGCGTGACGTAACTCAGCATTGGCCAGCCCATTCCATGGTGCTTGCGTGATTTCTGCCCTCTGCACTGGCTACTCGTGTGTAGATGAGCAGTTGGTCCCCGCCAGACCCGAGGTTTGAAAAGTGTACCTGTGAAGAGTGTTTCGTCAGGACTGTGCAAACAGAGCGGGGTACACGGGAACCATCGCTCACACCAGCGAGCACCGGGTCAGCATGCAAATACAGGTGGTCTTTAGTGACAGGCAATCCACCCGATACATAAATATGGCTTATGCTACAAACCAGAATGTTTGATTTTCCCATTTCCCGCCCAAGCAGAAACCCAAAGTCTGACGAGTTTGGAACGTGAGGCGTACGGGCCAAGCACGTGAATGCGATCTGGGGAAGACGCGTCTCTCCGTGCCAGCCCAGCAGCGTCGAGGGCCCTGAGTTACGGAGATCCTGCCTGCCAGCTCAGAGCAGGGCTGAACGACACGGATTCTTCTATCCATTGTTCTCTCCCTGTTGAGAGAGCTTAATTGGTGGTTTACTCCATCTTGCTCTTGGAAAACGATGTAGCTGATGACATCAGTTGCAATTGTGTGATGCATTTTAAGCAGATATTTATTTACATAATGTGCTACTGCCAAAACCCAGCTCACACAGACCAGATGTTTTTATCACAAACCCTTGGTATCTGGGACAAAAATAGGACAGTGCAGCACGCCGGCCATTAAATGGAGGGATTTCAAGTAACACACTCCTTAAAATACCCATTTGAATATTCTCATAAATTTCTTCCTTCTGGGAGCTACATTTACCTGAACGAAGAAATATTAGTTGGAAAATGGTGGTAAGGATATTCAAATCCCATTTTTGGCCGCATTCACTCCCATTCCAATTTGGGATTTTTGGGGGAATTATTTTCCCTAATACTATTTATCTAAAGTTTGGGTTCTAACCTTGAACTACACTTTGAGGAAACTACAGGATGATAAACAGGGTGGAAATATTATCCTTGGACACCGGTGCTCAGCATTTCCCCGTCATTCTCTTGATGGCTCATGTCTGGGCCTCTCCAATGACTGGTCTACTCGTCAGGCCCCCTGGAAACCCCCCGAAGTGAAGTCGCGTCTAGAACACCCCGATATCCAGCCTCCGGGCTCCAGGGGCTTTACTGGGGGCTCAATGCTTCCTGACACAGTGGTGCACACAACCACTTAGAGTTTTCTGTTTTTATTTCTCTCCCTCTGTGCGCGCGGTCTAGCCATGGCCTTTGAGTTGACCTTCCTCCGCATCATTCCCTCCGGCTTCTCTCTCTCCCTCATGCCTGACAATTATTATTTCCTTCCGCGTTCTTCATCTCCAAATCATACTTCGTCTGGTTCTTCTCCCACACTGTGACGTGCCTGTTGTTCTAGATTCCTTGTTGCTATTCCACATCTACGTGTGTTTGGGAGATAAATTAATCTGTGCATTTGATGCTTCAAAATAATATTTTTCTTAATTTTAAAACTTAATTTAGTCAGAGAGGGTACAGTGATAGAGACATGCTCATATATTATTGGTGTCACTCTAAATTGTTATAACTCTTTGAAAATAAATTTGACAGTATGCCTCCAGAGCCTTCAGTCATTAATCCTCTTTAAGCTGGTAATTGAACTTCTGAAAATCTGTCTTATAAAACCAATCCCAAACTCAGGCGCAGAATCACACACAAAGCTATGCCTGATAGCATCATCCCTAATTGCATCCGGTGGAAAAGATTATGAACATAGTATTAAGATGGTTTTAAATGGCAATGAATACACCAAACTGTGACTATGAGAAAATACTGGTGCCAGTTGGGTGAGTGGTAAGATGGAAAAGTTGTGTAAGGACCCACAGAGCCTACGAGCTCGGGACAGGAGAGGAGTATGACGCAGCCACTGGCCAAGTTTGAGTGATGTGGCCAAAATCACAGTTGTGTCCTAGTTACTGAGTGCTGTGTAACAGGAAAACCCAAGCTTAGCGGTGTAAAGCAAGAATCATTTATCATGTTCGCAAATCCTATGGGTCCAGAATGGGTCACAAAATTGTACAGAACACAGAAGGTATGGGGTCACGTCTGGAAAACTCAGATGGCTGGGGTGACCTGAGTTTGGGATTGGAAGCATCTAGAAGCTTCCTCCTGGAGACATCTGGTGTCTGGGCTGGGGAGACTTGAAGGCTGGGCTTTGCTGGGGAGGGTAAGTGGGAGTACCCCCCCAGGGCCTCTCCATGAGGCTTGCTCAGGCTCCGAGAAGGAGCACGCCAAGAGAGAGTGTTCCCAGAGGCCACTTGGAAGGTGCATGGCTGGCATGACCTCCCTCCTGAAGTCAGGTGGTGTCACTTCTGCCATATTGGATTCTGACTTGAGGGGGAGGTCTAAGGAGAGGCAACAACATAGCGATGCCACTGTGAGACTGCCCACGGACCAGCAACTTTAGAAATCAGTAACACAACTCTAGGGGCGCCTGGGTGACTTCGTCGGTGGTGTCCGACTTCAGTTCAGGTCATGATCTCATGGTTTGTGAGTTCAAGACCTGCATCAGGCTCTGTGCTGACAGCTCAGATCCTGGAGCCTGCTTGGATTCTGTGTCTCCCTCTCTCTCTGCCCCTCCCCTGCTCATGTTCTGTCCCTCTCTATCCCTCAAGAATAAATAAACATTAAAAAAATTTTTTTAAGAAATTAGTAATGCAATTCTAAAGTCCCTCTCCATGTGCCTGGTGCCCATGTGTTTAGCCTTAAGAGAAGAGTTCAGAGCACAAAGAGACTTTGTTCCCAAATGCTGGATGCAAGGGGTCTTATATCTTGTTTCCAGGAGAGCCATAAAATAAGGTGAGTAATAGCCTAGGCTGGGTAGTCTAGTGATATTTCTATTTGAGGTGGAAGGAATTACATCAAATTCTTGGTTTCTATGATTCATTTGTAGAAGCCGTTTTTCTTTTTATTAACCTTTGAAGATCAATAAGCAGAAATGAAAATCTGTGCCATGAGTTCTGAGCTACATTGGTTTATTACTGAATGCTTGTTATATACCATCCTACAAAGAAAGGTTCCTGGGTATAGATGGGAGTACATGGGTGTCCTGGTTTATTCACATCCATCTGAAGATTCTAGGAAGAATAATAGGAGTGGATTAAATCCACAAAATTGAAAGAAATACATCTCTCTCTCTCTCTCTTTTTCCTTCTGGAAGTTGAAAGTAAGTTTTAGATATTTATAAAAACGAAATCATGCTCACGTAGTCATCTTTCTGAATGCTCATTTCCAAATCTTCTGATTCAGTGATCTCCTGTGATATTTTCTCTGCGTCTCTGCAATGCCATGGATCGTATCCAGTCTTGAATTATAGTTATTTGTACATTTATCTAACCCATACTAGATTATATTCTAGTATATCCTATGCATAGATTATACTTTATGCATTTGGCATATGGTCCACTTAAATATTTATTTCATGGAATTGAACTGCTTTTTTTCTGCTGGGTATGCAGAATGATTAGCAGCAGCAGTTTTCAATCCTGAAGACACTTTTACATTTTATTATGTGTTTACAGCATTAACCACTTAGAGTATTTCATCAGTAATATGAAAAAAGTCTATATTCATGATTATTCATAATTTTTATATTTTAAATATGTTCTGTAAAAGAATATGAATATGTATTTCATTTTTTAAACATGAGTGGGCAGAATTATTTGCTGTTTTTTAGGAGTATTTGTTGTGTTATTTGACACCAGTGCTGTGAATATCTTTGCCTGGTCCATTTTCTTACACGCTGCCCTGGTCATCAGGTGTCCACTGTCTTCCTTACAACTATGGGAAAGTTGAGTAGAAATTGGGGTATTAGTCAGTAAGGATCTGTGGGTGATGTGGTCAAACCCCATTACATTCCGTATTCCAGTTTTCTTACTTGTAAATGGGATTTATGATACCAGCCTTACCTACATCGTGAGGTTGTTTTAGAAACAAGTGATAACACAGTGATGCACCATGACATATGCCACAATAATTCTGGAATATTTGTCATTGTTCACATATTTTAATGGGAGGAATGGCTTGTGTAGCTCCAAGTCTGTGGCTGATGTCATCCTTCTATTGTAGTGCTCTTTGCCATTGACCTTGATTCAGCCTCAGAATCTTTCTCAACACAATGCCAATTGAATAAGATTTGGCACACAAGATCAATGTTTTTAGTGGGTATGTTTTCTAAGTGACCTAAAATACTCTTTAGGCAGGGAGTTTGCTGAGTTTTCTCCATGACTTGCCCATACACACCTGTGAGCACATCTTTGCTTGTTCGTACAAGGGGCAGCCCCCCTTCCCCAACCCCATCTCTACTTTGTACAACGGGCTCTCCTTCCTTGCCTCTTTTCCCAGCCCTCACACACAGGCTGTGCGACAGGGCCCTGAGAGTGATGAGGACCGGGGTTGGGGGGGGGGGATGAGTACAGGCTGACTCTGAGCAAGAGTTCAACTCCAACTACTCATTGACTCTCATTCTCCAAGCTGGATCTCAAGAGGAAATGGATAAAAAATGAGGCGGTATAGGATTGACTTGCTTGATTATATTTCTCTGATCTGTCATTTTGCTCTCAAGTAAAGTTCTTTTTTGCCCCCTGAAAACACATTTATTAAGTTTGAGGCTAGGTTTTCCATCTTGAAACTCCTTATCCTGGCCGAGCTACAACTTGGAAACTTATAGTGCAATGCCCTGCATGCTTTGATGAGGGGTGGACAATTTCTACTAACACAGCACAATGAAACCCGAGAGAGATTTACTAGTTTTATTAAAAAATGAACTCTTTAGGCCCATGCAAAATGAAACAAGGGGGAGAAAACTTCATTAAGGAGATTACTTGAAAGAATGTATTTAATGCATTGCATGAAGTCATTTGTGTTTATACCTGTGGGGACTTCCCAGTGAATTGTGTCTTTCTAGGCATCCGCCATGCTGATGGGTGATGAATGCTTTCAGGGGAATGTCTGTGAAGCCATTTTAAGCAACTCAGAAGAGACCTCTGTTTCTGGTGATGGAAGTCTAGGTAGTGTAGGACAGCCTTTCCACCGAGAACAGTAAGAAAACTGAACACAATAAAGAGGAAAGAGACTCATCTGTTTGTAGCCACCGTGGATCTCTCAACATTGCAGGATTTGAGGCAGCAAGCCCTGAGCTCAGGTGTCACTTTCCTCTCAAGGCACTGCAGTAGCCAAATGTCTCAGCATCTGCAGAACTGGAAGGACAGGAAGGAGGTCTCAGAGACTGTCTTGAATAAGTCCAGACTTTTACGTGAGACTCTCACAGGATAGCATGAAGATAGGGATAAACCAGAAGACTGTCAGGTCTCCCACCCATGCTGGTCACCAGTCTGAAGAGAGAGGTAATCATCCCTACAGACTGATGATGTAATGAAAACAGAGGTGTGTGTGTGTGTGTGTGTGTGTGTGTGTGTGTGTGTGTGTGAAACAAATAAGTTAGCAAGAACTAAACCACATGGGATCCAGATATTGGAATTAGCAGACATGGGCTATAAAATAATTGTGATGAATATGTTCAAGAATCAAAAGTCAGGTTGGAAAATTTGACCTGAGAACCAGAGAACAGGAGAAACACAATATCCAGACTGGATCACAGAAGGAGGAAGTGATGGAAAATATGACAAAGAATGGAAGGACAGAGCAGCATAAGGGAAAGTCAAGTATTGATGGAATGAGCATCCCTAAGGTGAGAGAACAGAGAATGAGCCAGAGATGATCCTTAAAGAGTTGATGGTTGACAATTTCACCAAACCGATGAAGGACATTGATTCACAGATACAAGAAGCTCATTGATAATGATCACTTTGTGATGTTTGTCTAGCTGTACACATCTGGACTCATTTTCCTGTATTTAATTTTTTTCATGTTTTTTATTTATTTTGAGAGAGAGAGAGCATGTGTGAGTGGGGGAGGGGCAGAGAGAGGGGGAGAGCATCCCAAGCAGGCTCCACGCTGTCAGCATAGAGCCTTATGTGGAGCTCAATCTCACAAACTGTGAGATCATGACCTGAGCCAAAATCAAGAGTCAGAAACTTAACAAACTGAGCCACCCAGCACCTCTTTCTTCTATTTAATTTTTTAAAAACTTTAAAAAAACAAAGAATTGATACTGACCCATAAAGCATTGCAGTTGGAAGTGGCATCAATGATATGGTGGCCAGGGACTCCTCTGCCTGTGACACACAGCATGATAACTACATAGAATACGCCATCCTTTATCGAGCAGTGAGGATAGCATGGTGGAAACATCTGTGTTTCTCAACCTAAGTGAACCTGGATTTGAATCCCAAATCAGTGTCTCACCAGCTCAGTGATCTTAGGCAAGTTACTCATCTCATTTCCTCACATTAAAGAAGGAATAGTACTTCACAGACTGGTGGAAATGAGCTCGTTTCTCTGTCTTTCTGCACCTTCTGTGCTTGGTGGGGATCCAGTCCCGTCCAGTTGAACAGTCTCCTCCGGGGGTGCTGTCCAAGCCTTCATGTCTCTTCCCTCCTCTGCTCACACTTAATCCTCCTGGTTTTAAATGTTGTTAGTTCTTGGTTCCCAATTTGTGCCTCCAGCCATGACCAATTTGTTGACTCCAGACTTTCATCTCTCAGTGGTTATCTAGTATCTTCCTCTGTGAATCCAAGGGGTGTCCTAGATGTGACATGTCCAGATATAACCCCTGAATGTGCCCTCGCTACCTATCTCCATCCTGCCTAGTGCTCGGGGTGGGGAACTTGGAGTAATCACACACTGATTTCTTATACTCTCCACATCCCTGCCCCTCTGTAAATCTGGAGAGCTGTGTCCTTGACCTATATCCTAAGTATGTTCCCTCCTCCCCAGGACTGCCCAGATCTCCTGTCCCTGAAGGAAGGGAAGAACCTAGAGGCCAGGCATTCTGCTGTCAGGGGGGAATCCCAGGCAGGGGAGAGTAGAGGCAAAGGTCCTCAGGTGGAGATGGCAAATTTAAGGACAAGCAGGGAGGGCAGTGTTTGTGGGCCAGCCTGTGCTTGGCCCTGTGACTTCTGCACACGGTTTGCATTGATTTGTCCCTGTTTGAGGCAAAGTCAGCTTTGGTCTCAATGGAAATTTTATTGTCAAAAGACTATAGTCACTTCCTAAAGGTGACATAATCCAGCCTCTTCATTTTATGTAGAAGGAAACTGAGGCCCAGCAAGGGGATGTAGGGGCTCCTTCAGGGCAATGATGACCTGAGAATTTTTCTCCCAAGTCAAAGTTGGCTGTTGTCATTTTCTGCCCCTCAGAAGCTGATGGTGGCTCCAACAGCCGCTCAGTAACACCAGCCAAGAGGCCACATCCACCCACTTGAATAGCGGGCATTGGGAGCCACACAGCCCCTGGCATCAGGGTTGGCCATTGGGCCCCGGCTTTGATCCCACACGTCCGTCGGCAGCCCAGGCTCTGGCTGTCACCTGGACCTGACCCCATTCGCTGGAGAGGCAAGGAGCTTGCAGCTGAAACGGAAACCCTCTTAGCAGCTGGAAATGATGCAGACGTGGGAGCACCGGAGCTGGGCATTGCCTAGGGATGCGGCACAGGGATGCTGTGGTGAATAGTGCAGGATCAAACCCTGTGGGCATCAGACCTCAGCTCTGCCCTTGGTTGACTCACATGGGCCTGAGCGGGTCACTCTGCCTGGGTCCCAGCTTCCTTATCAGAGCCAGAAGCCCCACTCAGGGCTCGAGTGAGGTTTTAAATGCCCAGATCTCAGGTCACTATAATGCTACTCTTCATGGGCCCTTTACAACTGGTGGCTATTTTTAGCTTCTACTGTTACGTGTCATGTCCTGTTTCTCCCTTCCTTTGGGGCATTCTCTGTACACTGGAAACACTCTGAAGGTACAGACACGGGGCTGCAGAAGGTGGAAGCCTCCCCTCACAGGGTACATGGAGAGGCCTCTGTGGCCGGACTCGGCCTGCACCTGCTGCCCCCAGACCCACGTGGGCAGAGCCCCGCTCTTAGATGAGCAGCCCAGCTGTACCAGGGCCCATTCCCCTGGGCACACCTGCTCAAGTGTGGCAGGCAGAGCAGGGACACGTGGGTCCTGAGACAGCTGTCACGGAGGGAGACCCGGCTCATGTGGGCATGTGGGGAACTTTTATTTTGGGAGGTAGAATTGTTCATCCCTGGAAGTCTAAAGCTGGGTCTGTTAGGGACCCACTTGGGTCTGCTGCTTTCTCCTAAAGCTGAGGGCACTGGGGACCTCTGCTCCCCAAAAGTCGGGCCCTCAGAAGATGGGCACCTGTGTGTCTTCAGGGGCAAAAGGGCTGAGAACACATGTGGGACCCAGACACCACCAGGGACAGACCCTGTGCAGGCAAGAACAAGGCTCAGAAACGGGGTCTTAACGTGCCCTGCAGGGCTGGCTGCAGGCAGGGAGCTGGATGTGAGCAGAGACGGCGGGAGAGAGGGCCATCTCTCCAGCTGTTAGCGGGGCTGTGTCCCCCAGAACAGATGTCCAAGTCTGACCCCTAGTACATGGTGAACGTGCGTTTATTTGGAAATAGGGTCTTCGCTGGGGTAAAATGAGGTCACACGGGGGTAGGCTGAACCCTCCCGTCCTTTGACTGATGTTCTTATAGGAGGAGAGACACAGAGACAGAGACGTGCAGAGAGAATGGCACGGGTGCCAGAAGAGGAGATCAGTGGGACGGGCCGCAGGCCAAGGACCCCCAAGGATTGCCTGCAGCCCCAGAAGTGAGGAGGAGGCCTGGGATTCTTCCCTGGAGCCCTCGGAGACCCTGCCGACACCTTGACTGCACACGTCCGGCCCCCGGAGCTGCGGGAGAGTATGATTCCTGTTGATTTAAGCCGTGACGTTTGCAGTTACAACTGCCCTAGGAAATGAATGCACCTGTGTGTGCAGGGAGGAGAAAGCGCACGAGGGCAAGGGGGCTGGAGGAAGCCTGCGGGGCAGGGGGGAGAGCGAGAGGCCAGCGGAGGCAGCGAAGGGGCAGGGTGAGGCGGGCATGGACGTAACCGCAGATGCAGAGGCAGCCGGAAACACCAGGTGAGAATTTGAGAATCAACACGAAAAATCCTTGGCGGTAGAGTGAAAGCCAGTCCAGGCTTTTTTTTTTTTTTTTTTATAGTTTATTGTCAAATTGGATTCCATACAACACCCAGTGCTCTTCCCCACAGTACCCTCCTCCGTGACCATCACCCCCTTCCCCCCTTCCCCTCCCCTTTCAACCCTGGGTTCGTTTCTTTAATACTGAAAACGAGGCCAGGCTTTTGAAAATGCCGGCCAGGTGATTAACGAAGTCGGTTTCCGCCAGCCTGCTTGGCGCACACAGGGGTGGCAGGCTGCGGTGGCGCGTGACACCTGGCGCAGGACAGGGGACCCGTCAGAGCTCTGAGCACCGGCGCAGGCACCCCAGGGCGGAGTTTTCTAACGACTCCAGCACTTCCTTCCCATCACAGATTTCCAAAGGCGCTTGAATGCTCAGGGCATGTGGGTCCCTGGAAGGTGCTGTTCTGTGGACTCCCTTCTCCATACGGCCACGGGGCCAGGAAGGAGTTTCCTCCTGTTGTGGTTACAAAGTGCCACAAACCTGATGGCCTGAGCTCCCTCGGAAGCTTCCAAGGGAGACTCTTGCCTTGCGTCACCCCGCTTCTGGCGGTTGCTGTAAGTCCTCTGTGATCCGGAGCTGGTACCACTTTATGCTCTGCCTGGCTTCCTGGGGCCTTCCTCCCTGCCGTCTCCGTGTCTCCGTTTTCCTTTCATTAGGACTCCAGTCACTGGGTGAGAACCCAGCCTAACCCAGAAGGACCTCATTTGAACGAATGACACTTGCAAAGAACTTGCTTTCAAATAAAGTCACATCATGAAGTTCAAGGTCGATGTGGGCTTTGGGGAGACACGCTCCTACCCAGTACGTACTTTGTAAGTACACACACATTTATCCCCTCAAGCTCAGGCTCCCAGTCCCGCTGGCCCTCGGCTTTGCTCATTCTGCATACTCTCTTTGTAATGAAACTCCTCAAGGTATCACTAGGTTTGGTGCCAAGAGACAGTCAAGAACAGTAACATCACCAAAGAAATGGAGAAATTGTATCGGCAATCACACAAACCAGTATTTTAAAAAATAAAGAGAAACTGGGGAACCTACTCAGTTGGGTAACTGTCTGACTTTCGATTTCGGGTCAGGTCATGATCTCATAGTTAGTGAGTTCTAGTTCTGCGTCGACCTCTGCGCTGACAGTGTGGACCCTGCTTAGGATTCTCTCCGTCTCTTTCTGTTTCTCTCCCACTTGGCACACGTGCACTCTCTCTCTCTAAATAAATAAATAAACTTCTAAAAAGTTTTAAAAAAGAAAAGAAAAGTAGAAATACGATTTTTTTTTCTAACCCAGTTGGGTAAAGAAATCCCATTAGAAACCCAGCGACAAAGATATGTTTCGTAAACACTGTTACCTATAAGATCAGGAGACGCAAACGCGTAGGAGCAGGTGCTTTTCCTCAGCAGCATCACCAGGCAGATCATCCCTCTGCCGGGCTCGGCTGAAGACTGCAGCTCCTGTGTGCACAACCTGGGCACCTGTCCCTCTAAGTCCCTCCCTGGCAGCGCACGGAGGTCAGCGTGCTTTTTATTGCCTTCCGGCACCATCATCCCCGTGGGCGTGAAGTCTCTTCCGCCAGCACGTATGTGCACCTGCAGTCAAAACCCCAGACACGCTGCTCCTGCTGGCCTGCCCATCCTTTGCACGCTCACATTTCAGTCATTGTCTTGGCTTCTCACGTTTCTATGGCCAAATCGAATTTGCCTCTCAGCAGCCCACGGCTTTGATGGCCTTGACCTTGGTCCCCCTCCCCCCATGTGTGGCCTTCCAGCTCGTGACATGAGATGGGTCCTGTGTCATAGCAGGCTTATTTTTTTTCCCCTTTCTTTTCTTTTCTGATGCAGAAAGACAGAACTATTCAAGTATTTTCTTGTGAAATTAGGAACATATAGATTGGTTTTCAAGAGCGTTCTCTTTTCAAAGGAATGTAAGATTAAGGTGCACACATCTGCAGTCTGTAAAAGACCTTGAGGATACATCTTTTCAATAAAGAGATTGTCTTTTTATTTGCTTTGATTAAAACCAGCAGCATTCCTTGCTGCCAAATAACTCACCTGGGTTTTATCTCATCACTATAAATAAGCAGAACAGACATGCATCACAATGAGCTCCATTCAAAGCCTCAAGGCCAAAAAGTCTCAAAAAAGGCTCCCTGTGGCCACAAGTCAGTTGCACGTTCAAGATCACAGGCAGCCCCTTTCTTTACATCTTTATTCTTAGCCATCTGGTCATACTGCTTCCCGGGACCAGGGTCCTCCTGCTCCCTGTCCACTGAGCTCGCAGCCATGTGTCCAGGCTGGTCTTTGGCGTGTCTGGCTCACATGGTGCACCACTGGCCGTTGACATACGTCCCTGCTATTTTCACGTGGTCAGGGCAGGGGCACACATCACCTTGCCAGTGCCTCTGCGATGGGCGTGGGTGGGCGCATTTAGTTCCGGAGGCTGGAGGTGCAACACTGGATACCAACCTGGAATGATGATGATGACGGTGTTGTTGATGATGATGATGGTGATGGTGGTCATGATGATGACGAGGACAAGGATGGTTGAGATGATAATGAAATAATGTGATGGTGACGCCTGTTGTTTGCAGAACTTACCGTCTCAGGTGCCTTCCTCTAATTTAATCTAACTTAAGCCTCAAGCCCTAGGACATAGTTACTATCATGAGACCAGTTAATAGACTCGGAAACTCTCCTTAATGAAGTCTTATTTCTCTCATTTGGGACGATTCTTTTGGAAAAGCTCTAATATGGACTCTTGGAAGAGCCCTCTGAGGGATCAATCTTCACACATGTGGGATTGAAGTTGGGACTCCATCTGTGTCCTATGACCCGGGGGGTGAAAGGTTGAGGCTGAGACAAAGCAGTTGGACTGGGGTCACAGGAGATGAAGGGGACTTAATAGGCCCGTCTTCACGGCTTTACGCCATCCATGGGTAGGGGGGCTCTCTCGGAGTTCCCGATGAAGGTGTGGGCTGAGGCACGACCATCATTGCTGATCACGGTTCCGCTGTTTCCTGCTCCGGACAGACGGGAGTGAAAGAGGCGTGAGCTCAGGGCACTGAGTCCTGAGCCGACATCCGCAGGACCAGCCTTGCATACTTATTCTCAAAGCCCAGGGCCAGAGGACCTGTCGGGCCTCCTCAAGCTGTCTCTCTCAGGCCCTCAGAGTCTCAGAAATTCCTAATCGGAGACAGGCTTTTAGGGAGAATTTGACCCTCCTGGTTCCTTATCAGATCTTTGTTTTTTTGTGGTCCATCCACTCCTGACTCAAATGGGATTTCTGACTATACAGCCATCTATATGCATTTAGCATCTACATGAATGAGGCTGTAAAATGTCAATGTGTCATGCGACTTTAGAAAATGATGAGGGGCGCCTGGGTGGCTTGGCTGGTTAAGTGTCTGACTCTGGATTTCGGCTCAGGTCATGAGATTGAGTTCCACATCGGACTCCGGGCTGACAGAGCAGAGGCTGAGGGGATTCTCTCTCTCTTACAAAATAAATAAATAAATAAACATTTAAAAATGATAAATACTCTATCTTTTCTCTTCTAGATCTCTCTTTTTAAAACACCTGCTAAGACAATGTAATTTAATGGTTGTGCTGGGTCTTAACTGTAGCTAACTGTAGTTGTGATTTCAAACTCCATTATTACAATCCAACACAACCCTTCTCTGGTAGAAGTCAAGGGAAAGGGTCCAATGTATGAAGGACCTGAGTTCCTCTTAGCAGAGAGTAGTTTCTGGGCCAGAAGATGCTCTTGCGCTCTGATTAGTGCTTGGCGGTTCCTTGGTGAATGATTTCCTTGATATCTGGAGGAGATATTTTTCTAAGATTACTTTTTTTTTAAACTGGTTAAGTATTTTTTAAATTGTTCCAACCCCCCACCCTCATCAGCTTCATAGTTATATACTGTTGTGTGTGTGTGTGTGTGTTTTTAACATCCATTTATTTTTGTGAGACAGAGAGAGAAAGAGTATGAGTGGGGGAGTAGCAGAAAGAGAGGGAGACACAGAATCAGAAGCAGGCTCTAGGCTCCGGGCTGTCAGCATGGAGCCCAACGTGGGGCTCAAACCTGCAAACCATGAGATCGTGACCTGAGCTGAAGTCAGACGCTCAACTGACTGAGCCCCCCAGACGCCCCAGTGATGTACTGTCTTTAAAGCAGTGATCCCCCCAGAGAATGCAGCAGGCATGGTGACTTGCCATGTCTGACATACATTTCCAGTGTCCACCCCCAGCAGGAAGGGTAGCCGGTCCTGCCTGCACATGACCTTGCCCCACCTCCCATGTTATTGCCGTCACTTATGTTGATTGTGTATTATTAGCACTTGACCTGGACACTTGTGTTCAGATTTATTCACATGTTCATCTTTCTTGTTTACCATCTTTCTTGTTACCTGGAGTCATTTTTCTTCCACTGAGAGGAGTCAACCATTTCTGTCTGTGTGGCTCCATGATAATAGATAATGTCCCTTTTGCCTTAGTAGGTTTTCATTTTACTTTCATTCTTGAGATATATTTTCCTAGAATTCAAATCAACTTAAATTCTTGGTTTTGTTGTTGTTATTATTTGAAGACATGACTTTATATTCTCCTGGATTACATCACTTCTCGTAAACAGTCAGCTTTAACTTTCACTGACATTGTTCTGAAATCCACTTGTCTTTTTTCTCTGTCTGATTTCTCTTTTGCTTTTCTATGGTTTTCTATGTTGGGTGTAAGTGTGGGGTTTTCACAATGACCCTATTTGGGCTTGTAGACCTGATGGAACATGTGGTTTTGGGTCCCTCATTAGTTTAGGGACATTACCATTGTTTCCTCTGCCTCTTTATTTTTCTCTGTTGGCGGGGTCTTCAGTTATAGGTCATGCCGACTCCCTCACCACGTTCCTGCATCTGCTGTGTTCTTTCTGTCATCTTCATTATACTGTCAGGATGAGTCCTTCTCACCTACGTGTCTGTTTCCTAATTCCATTTTCAGCTCTTCATAATTTTCTGTCAAATTCATTAACATGGTGTCACTGTAATATATATATATATATATTTTTTTTTTTTTTTTTTTTGGTTCTTGAAGATCCACTTGGGCTTTTAAAAATAATTCGTAGCTCTCCACAAAACTCTCTACAAAAGTGTGTCTGGTTCTGTACGGCGTCTCAGCCCGTACTTGATTTCCATCAGCGCGTTAAGCATTGTTGCTTTCTAGCCTGCGTCTGATGATGCCGTTGTCTGGATCCCAGGTGGGTTGACTGTCTCTCTGGATTTTAAATCATACTTTCTTTTCTCCTCATGCGTGGTAACTTTTGACAGCGTGCAGGCATTGTATTTGAAAAGTTGTAGAGATAATTTGAGGCTCTGTATGACGTGCTCTTCCTACACAGAGGGTTTCAGTCTACTTCTGGACCATAACTAGGTGAGCAGATTCAAAGCTGGGGTTACCTTGCTCTCAGGGACAGGCGTGGATCAATGCTTAACTACAGTCTTTTTCTTTAAAAGAATTTTTTAAATGTTTATTTATTTTTGAGAAAGAGAGAGAGACTGAGCATGAGCAAGGAAAGGGCAGAGAGAGAGAGGGAGACACAGAATGCAAAGCAGGCCCCAGGCTCTGAGCTGTCAGCACAGAGCCCGACACGGGGCTCGAACTCACAAACTGTGAGTTCATGAGCTGAGCCGAAGTCAGAAGCTTAACCGACTGAGCCCCCCAGGTGCCTTGATGACAGTCTTCTTGTGAGGGTCAGTCTACTTCTGGTGGATCCTTACTCCTAGGTTTTAACTCTTCCATGTTCCAACTCAACGCCTAGGTATTTACAGAACCACCCTCCGTCCCTGGAATGCCCCGAATTCCAGTTTCTGCCTCTGTCCCTGGGCATCAGCCAAAGCCTCTGCTCACTGCTACGTGTTCTGCTGATCATTTCAGCAGAAGGAGAAGGTTATAGGGCAAATATCCCCCATGCTAGACTCACCTCTTTAATTTTGATCTCAAACCTTGTTTCTCTAACTTTTTTTTGCCGTATTAGTTTTCCAACAACTTTCAATATATTTCAACAATATTTTCTCAGATCTTATGGGTGTTCTCATGGAGAAGGATTAGTCTGGTATTAGTAGAGTTAGAACTCAACTGTGTAGCCATATCTTAACCATTTGTTTGATAAATTGAGTTCATAGAAATTTGGCACATAATACACGGGAAAGTGATTGGACCCACCCACCAGTCTTCTTCCCAGCTAAGTGTGATCATGCTAAAAAAGACCGCTCTCAGGGCGCCTGGGTGGCTCAGTCAGTTGAGCGTCTGGCTTCAGCTCAGGTCATGTTCTCGCGGTTAGTGGGTTCGAGCCCGCGTCAGGCTCTGTGCTGACAGCTAGCTCAGAGCCTGCAGCCTGTCTTCCGATCCTGTGTCTCCCCATCTCTCTCTGATCCTCCTTTGCTCACGCTGTCTCTCTCTCTAAAAAATAAACAAAACATTTAAAAAAATTTATAAAAAAAAGACCACTCTCATGCCAGCACTGGAATATTTTTGCTCTAGAAAGTTCATGACTCTCCAAAACTCTGCCAACTTGATTGTGTTTTCTGCTATTAACTGGCCATGAAATCAGTGTGGAGACGGTCATCCCCTCACACACTGCACTGGGCCATCTGGTCACATCTCCCGTGTCCCCACCTGCCTAGAAGCTCTGCAGTCTTGGCCACCTTCCCCCTTTCTTCCTTGAAGCTCAGATATGTTTACTGCTTCCTCATTGCCTCAATCTGCATCTGTCTTCATTCCACTGTGGACAGGAGATGGTGATCTGAAACCCACTCTGTCTCGATTTTACAGCCA
This sequence comes from Helogale parvula, assembly GCA_004023845.1. NCBI lineage: Eukaryota > Metazoa > Chordata > Mammalia > Carnivora > Herpestidae > Helogale > Helogale parvula. Next base: position 51,610 of record PJEM01002018.1, read on the forward strand.
CCGTTGGCCAAGCCAGAGTCGTGTGCCAGGCACTGCCTCTGAGAGCAATGTGACGGGTCACGGGCACACATCCTCACACTTGCTCTGTGGATTCCATGCTTCTAAGCCCACTCGGCAGATCAGGAAACAAGCCTGAAGAGAGTAGGTCGGTTGTCCGAGCTCACACAGGGACTCGATAACAGAGCCAAGGTGTGAACTCGGGTTGGGCTGACTCCAAGACCTGTGCCTTGGGTCGTGCACTACACTACTTTGTTAAAATATCTTGTGCAGACTGAATCACCTCAATTTCCAGAAAGGACAACTTGGGTACATAGAGGTATTTATTATTATGGATGAAGAATGTCTAGTGCCATCGACTTTGATTTTATTTAATAAGATGTTAGCCCAGAAAGTTCGGACATATTATCACCTTCAGGTAGGCAAGTAGCACATTCTATGGACACTCTTTACGACTTAACTTGTACCTGGGTATATGTGTATGTGTAATTGGTGACTTCATGTGTCAATGTGGCTGTGCCCCAATACCCAGTGTCTGATCACACAGCAGTCTAGATGTCCCTATGAAGGTATTTTCTTTAGAAGTAATTGACATTTAAGTCAGAAGACTTTGATTAAAACAGATTTTCTTTCTTAGTGTAGGTGGGTCTCATCCAATCAGGTGAAGGCCTTAGGAGAAAAGACTGATGTTCACCAAAAAAGAAGAAATTTTGTCTGCAGGCAGACTTCAGACTTGAGCTCAAGTGTGAACTCTTCCCTGGATCACCAGACGGCTAGCCCTCCCTCAAGGTCTCCTACTGGCTCCACAATTGCCTGAGCCAATCCCTTAAAATAAATTTCTCTTTCTGTTTCTACACATACCCCATGGTTCTGTTTCTCTGGAACCTGACTAATACCATATAAATGGAAAAGTATTATTTTTAAATAAATTGCTGAGTAAATCCCAGGCCTTTGTAGACATCCTCACAGGGGCGCCCGGGTGGCTCAGTCAGTTAAGCAGCTGAATTCGGCTCAGGTCATGATCTCACGGTTGGTGGGTTTGAGCCCTACCTTGGGCTCTGTACTGACAGCTCAGAGCCTGGAGCCTGCTTCCAATTCTGTGTCTCCCTCTCTCTCTGACTCTCCCCTCTCATACTGTTTCTCTCTCTCTCAAAAATAAATAAAACATTAAAAAAAAGAGAAAGTGTTCAAACTGTAGACATTCTCATAGTTAGTAGAGATTATGTTCTGGAGGAAAAGTTCAGTACGTGGAGTGGAGTGTGGTCTCATCTGGAAATGGTTTCTAATTACCACGATCAAACAAAAGACCAGCTTTTCAAAATACCAAAGCCCCCAAATTATTTTATAAATGGTTGGAAATGCTCAACGGGCCATTTGCAACATAGGAGACACAGTGGGCTTAGCTCGTGGGCCATGACTCGCCAACCTCTTGTCTGACACCTGGTCTGGTGTGCATTCACTGTATGACTTCACAGAGGCACCACGGACACACCAGGGCTGGGTGCGCTCCCGCTCGTGGGCGGTGGCATGATTTAGGGTCCAGCCAACACTGCTTACAGCTGACAACGTGAGGCTGTTATTGCTGTAAGCCTTCCATTGAACAAAAGTTGTTTTTTTTCTTTAGTGGAAGCATCTTGCTGCTTTGCGTTGGATTTCTAGAGCATGGAGCAACCTCAGTAGGGTTCCAAGTGTCTTTGTCTTCAAGGTGGTTTGTCTTTCAGGTGCTCAGCACGAATTCTGCAGGCTGACTTCTCACTCAGCGCCACTCAAGGACAGGGGCTTGCTAAGCACTTTCTCACATGGCAGCCACGGCAGCTGTCCCCACAGAGCAGGGCGATGCCTGGCTTTGAGTTACAGAACTACAGCAAAACGAGACAGGCCACCCAAGGGACCAGACCGATGGGGCCGGAAGGGAAGCTGGAATGGCCAGGCGGACGGAGAAACCCCTTGGTCCTTGTCAGAGCCTCTGACAAAGTATAGTTCAAGGTTGGGCAGAGGAGGAGCTGCACCAGGCTCCCCCACGAGGTGGCTTTTGAGCAACCGCCATAGAAAGTATTTACCTCTTGGTTTGGGTCTGATTGTTCTCTCGAGTCCACGAAGGAAGATTAGTGGAAGGAAGACGTCAGTTCACACTCCGAGTGAGCGCAAACCAGCAAGCCTCTACCTGCACGTTCTACCCAGTTCTGCTTCACCCGACCCGTGTGTCACGATGGGTTTTCAGCAAGACTAGACGGGTCACTCCGCACACTGGGCTCATGGGCTTGCATTGTTCTCAGTGACAAAGGAGGCTCAGAATGAAAGTGCGGGCTCTGCTGTGCAGGGCACAGAAATCCTTTTAAGAGGCAAATCAGCACTTGTGAAAGACGAAAAGCGCACAAGCCCAAGTCTGGTGATGGGGAGGCGCCTTCCCAGCCGCCTGCACAGGCTGATTGTGTCTGACTCTACTCTGTAAGGCCGGAATGCTCTGATGGGAGGTGCGGACTTGTTTTCAACAGCAGGGATGACAGTGACAAATCTCTCCTATTCACGAGCCCCTCCTTCAAGAGGCCTTGAGAGCACAGGAAGTCATGGGGGAGCATCCGTCTTTCACGAGCCTGCCTCAGTGCTGAAGGAGGGACCTGCCTGCTGTTAGGGGGTCTTCAGATTTCTGGTGCATATGCCATGAGAAACAGAACAGTAACTCATGCCGGGCGCTGGTGATGGCCTTGGTGGCGCTCTCGGACAGGTCTGGACCTGAGGCACAGATCAGTCAGGGTCCCGGCAGAAGAGGAGATCAGAGACAGATGGTCCAGGAGACCTGGAGGAGGGGGCTGTTCTCGGAAGCGTGGGCCTCCTTAAAGGAGACAACCAGGGAGGGTGACCGTTACTCCCCAGACCCAGAGGGGCCAAGGCGGTGACGTGCCCCTCCGTGACCACACTCGGGTCAGGGCTCTCTTAGCCCTCTTTCCAGCCAGGCCCTGACTTTTGGGCTTCCCTATCTCTGCTACATGAAATTTGAGCACAAGTCCTGCAAAGTTGGTTTAGCCAGCACCGCCCTCCTGTATATCAAGTCACCCGCACTATCTGCTCAGGTCCCTGACCTCCACGATTCCGGTGACACCAGACCCCCTGGCCGACCTCCAACGAGAGTGGTGTCAGGCCAAGTGAGCCATATTTCCTTCTCATATCCAGAGTTGAGCCCAACCTCCCTCCTCCACTACAGAACTCTACGTGGTGGTTCCCGGAGCTATTGTGAGAGTCCCCTCACTGAAGTCTGCCTTCCTTACCAACTTGCCAAGTGTCATGAACAAGTTTTCCCTTTTTAAAAATGTGTACTTATTTATTTTGGGGGGTGGGTTGTGCAGGGAGAGAGAGAGAATCCCAAGCAAGCTTCACACCGTCAGCACAGAGCCCGATGTGGGGCTCGATCCCACAGACTGTGAGATCCTGTGAGAGCCAGTTCGTATGTTGAAGTCCTAGGCCCTAGCACCTCAGGATGTGACCTTATGGAGAAACAGAGTCCTTGCAGACGTATTTAGTGAGGATGAGGTCATACTGGAGGAGGTGGGCTCCTAACCCAGCATGACTGGTGCCCTTATGAAGAAGGGAGGATTTGAACCCAGGCATGTACACAAGGAGGGTGAAGGCAGAGACTGGGGTGATGGGTTCACAAGGAAGAAAGGCCAAAGACTGCCCACAAACCAGAAGTAAGGGGAGAGGTATGAAGCAGATTCTCGCTGAGGCCTCACAAGGAACCTTGGACTTCGGGCTTCCGGAGCAGAGAGAAAGAAGACTGCTTCATGTGTCTGCTGCCCAGTCCGTGGCGCTTTGATGACTGCCCAGCTGACGCATCCAGGGGGCCGAGGGTGTCTTCTATCCCCTCTTTGTAGGTGCATATATGTGTAGATAAGTTTGGGAACACACGTGTGCACCACGCACACACACTTGCATCCAGTGTGTCTTCCAAATGTATCAAGAAATCCCCAAATGCTCCTACCTATACCTTAAAGTCCTTGGTGACCTTCTTCTCCCCTCCCTCAGGGGGTGACGAGCAGCCTGAGATCTGTGTCAACCCCAGTCTACACACCAACCCCCTTCTCTTCCAATCTCTCCACTACAGGTGTCCTCCGTCATGGAGGGGCATCCCTTGGGAGGTGACTGCTGCCCTCGGCGAGGCCCGGGTCTGGGCGCCGACACCGTCCTGGCCTCTCACCTGGAGGAACCCCAGTGCCCAACTGTATATTTGACCCCAGTCTTAAAGATAGACCAGGTTCCTAAGGAGGAAGTTAAGGGGAGAGGGATCTTAGGTCCGAGTAAAGGGCAGGCCGGGTGGGGGGATGGGGTGTGTGCTGTGAATGCCCCCCTGCTGTCTCGGGTACCGGACCACAATTTTTGTCATTTCAAGTTTTTATTTAAATTCTAGTTCATTAACGTATCATGCAATATGGGCTTTGGGAGTAGAATTCAGTGATTCATCTCTTGCATAGAACACTCAGTGCCCATCCCAACAAGCCCCTCCTTATTGCCCACCCCCATCTAGCCCGTCCCCCGCCACCCCCTCAGTTTGCTCTCCAATGTTAAGAGTCTCTAACGGTTTGTTTCCCTCTCTTTCTTCCTCCTCCCCTATGTTTATCTGTTGTGTTTCTTAAATTCCACATATGAGTGAAATCATACGGTATTTGTCTTTCTCCGACTGACTTATTTCGCTTAGCCTAATACACTCTGGCTCCATCCACGTCATTGCAAATGGCAAGATTTTATTCTTTTTGATGGCTGATAGTTCACTGTATACGTGTGCCACATCTTCTTCAGTCAGAGGACACTTGGGCTCTCCCCGCAGTTTGGCTGTTGTTGATAATGTTGTCATAAACATCAGGTATTGAATCTGTATTTTTGTTTGTTTTGGGTAAAAATCTAGTAGTGCAATTGCTGGGTCATAGAGTAGTTCTATTTTTAACTTTCTGAGCATCCTCCCTACTGTTTTCCAGAATGGCTGTTGCATTCACATGAACAATGCATGAAGATTCTTCTTTCTCCACATCCTGGCCAACATCTGTTGTTCACTGTGTTGCAAATTTTAGCCATTCCAACAGGTGTGAGGTGAGATCATGTCATGGCTTTGATCATCAGGGACCGTGCATTTAACCACTCAAGGTGTTTGCCTTTGTTTATGTGCCAGTGTGGTACCCCAAGCCGCCTTCTGTCTCCCCCAAGTGTAGGGGTGCACACCTGATGAGCTTAGAAAGATTTACAATTTTTAAACTTTATATGTTAGTTTGTTTTTCTTTTCAGTTTCATTTAAGCCTTCTGCTGTTGTTTGAGCATTTAAAACAAAACCCATTTTAGCATTTAGAACAATCTTACAATGGAACTTATTTTTTAAGGGTTGGATACCATTGGCTATGGTAATTTTTAAACTCTGCTCTAAACCAAAAGACAGTAACCCAGGCGGCTGTTAAAAACAAGACAACAATCTCAAAACGGAGTTGCTTATGCTAAGCCCCACATGACTAAACTGAGAACTAACTTACTTGGAGTTTGGACTCCATCAGAAGCCACCTAATTAGCACTGGGTAGGTACTCTTCCTGATATACCTGTTGGGTCCAAGACCGCCCCAAACTGTACCACTTTGACATATTAATTAGTTTTGAATTAAAAGATACTTAATAGCCACGTGCAAAAAGAATACTATGAGCCCCACTTTGCCTCCAGAGAGCAGGAAATAAATGTCCCATGTGAAAGGTACCTTCTGTGCAGGAGCTAAAGAGACACCCTTATCACCAGAGATACGGAACTTATAGCCCAAAGGCTGTGTAAACACCCCTTCATACTTTTTATTACTTTTCTACCCCAGCCCAAATTCTGTTTAGAACTCCTTATTAATTGAAGGTCCTAAAGTTAAGTTATTTTTGTCTTATCAGTTCCTCACAGATTTATTGTCTGTCTAAAAGACATAAAAACTGTGTGCCTTGGTCACTTCTTTGGGTCCTAATTTTGTTATTGAGTCTCCGAGCGGATGTAATAGAACTGATTTTTTTCCTCCTGTTAATCTGTCTTACGTCAATCAAAGTATTAGACCAGCTGTAAGAACTTTGGAGGGTAGAAAGGATTCTTTTTCCTTTCTTACATCTCCTTTGATGCCCTAAAGGAAAGTGACCTTTCAATGACCAACCTGCTTTTTTTTTTACAGTAGAATTTCCTTATTTCCAGTCATCTTTGCTTATAAAAGTCTTTAATTCTGTACAGTTCCTCAGAGCCCCTTTCTATCTGCTAGCTTAGATGCTGCCAATCTGAATGGAATGTTTTGCTCAAATAAGCTCTTAAAATGTTTATAGGCCTCCGTTAATCTTCTCACACTGCGGAACGCCCAGCGCAGGTTCACGCGGGATTGCACACAGCAATGAGCAGGAGACGCTGTGTCCCAAGTCTGAGCGTCTGGACACACCTGCCCTCCTGTGTAAAAAATGTCTTGGTCGGAATGGATTCCACATTTCTGCAATGGCCTTGACCCTGTGAATTTGACTGTGGGATTGACAAGTGGCTGAAACATTCTGGAACCCCGGAGTCTGCCTTTTCTGGCAGCATCACAAAAGAAGGGAGGGGCTAGAGCTGCAGGTAAAGGTCAGCTCCCATCCCAGGATGACAGGGAACTGGGAGCACTGAAGCTGACCTTCAGGGATCCACATCTTCTATTCGGAGCCCAGCGCTCCCTCCTCCTGTGGAGAACCACCTCCGTTTCAGAACGCCTCGGCCTTTCCTTCTTGTCTTCTGCCTGTGCGAGCTTGCAGGGCCTCCAGCTTGACCCAGGCTTTTGTAGGAAGTGCAGTCCGGTTCCGGGAGCTCAGAGGCTGGCCGGCCACCCCATGTGCTGTGGGCGGTGCAGACTCCACAGATGACAGCCTGTGACGGTCTGTGTCCTCCCTGGGACATGCTGCCGACTAGGTTTTGACTCTGGATTTGGGGACCCAATGCTGTCAGTGGTAGGAATAGGGTTGGGGTGGGAGGTCCCGGGGTTCCGATGGATAGGCAGCTCCTGCCCTGAGTGCTGGCACGACCGTGATTACACGTCGATTCTGAGTCTTGGTGAAATGAAGCTGCATGGTGCGATTAAAAATGGAAATGACAGGGGCGCCTGGGGGCTCAGCCGGTTAAGTGTCGGCTTCAGCTCGGGTCATGATTCACAGTTCGTGGGTTCGAGCCCTGCGTCGGGCTCTGTGCCGACAGCTCAGAGCCTGGAGCCTGCTTCAGATTCTGTGTCTCCCTCTCTCTCTGCCCCTCCCCTACTCGCACTGTCTCTCTCTGTCTCTCAAAAATAAATAAAAAACATAAAAAAATTTTAAAAAATAGAAATGACAGAACGCTATGCCAGGCCAGTGGTCAAGGACTGACTTAAGTTCAGTGACATGTATTCATTTATCCTGTCCCGGAACTGCAGGACTGGGTGCCAAGAGTGGGCGATGTGACTTACCATCCACAAACCCCTGCTGTTGTGATAATTCGTGCTGTTTGCTTGGCTTTATTTTTCATAAGTCAATAGATTCTGAATGGTTTTTCATACCTAAGTTCCCTTCCATTCAAGAGAACTCATTTTATCAGATTTACCCAAGGGAAGGGTCCCAAAACATTGTTGTTATGTTTTTCCTTTGGAAATCGACATAAATTCATATCATATAAAATAAACCATTTAACAACCTGAAAGTCTACGTTTTAGTGGGTTTTAGTACATGGTGAGAACTGGGCAACTGTCACCTCTACCTAGCTGGGGGCCACTTTGCACCCCAGTGTCCAGGCCCTGCTCATCCAGACCCTGGCGGTCACTCATCCACTTCTGTCTCAACTGACTTGCTTATTCTGGAAGTTTCCTGTAAGTGAAATCATACCACACGTGGCCTCTACATTTGGTTTCTTTCGTTTAGCACAGTGTTTTCAAGTTCCATCCAGGCTGCAGACCGTTTCAGTTCTTCATTACTGCTCCTGTTTATCCCTCCATCCAGCGATGAATATTGGGGTGGTTTCCACCTTTTGGCTATTGTTACATGCCTTTTTAAAAGTGCTTATTTATTTTTGAGAGAGAGAGAGAGAGACAGCGTGAGCAGGGAAGGGGCAGAGAGAGAGGGAGACACAGAATCTGAAGCAGGTTCCAGGCTCTGAGCTGTAGGCACAGAGGCCAACGCTGGGCTCAAACCCACGAACTGTGAGCTCATGACCTGAGCCGAAGTTGGACACTTAACCCACTGAGCCCCCCAGGCGCCCCTACATGCTTATTTTGTAAAAGGCTTATTTGTGGCTATCACCATGATTAAAAAGCATCACATGACTCTTTATTCTTCTCAGACACACACTAGACTCCATGTTCCCAGCAGCCTCTTGTCCAGGGTTGACGAGGGGCTTTCATTTTCTTAGAATCAGGAAGGGCTAAGTCATCAGAAGGTAGCTGACTTCTAGAAAACAGTGCAGCCACGAGGCAGGTAAGAAGAGAGCCTCTGGAATTCTTGCAGAAGAACAGCGACGTGGGGACTGTGCTGAAGTTAACTCTTTGTGGCACATCCCTCCCCCAGGCGTCCACACAGCCTGGAGCTGTCCCCACCCAGGTCACTGTGTGATTAAGGCCACCTTATCTGCCAGCAGCACCTTGGACAGGAACACAACGCTTCAGCAATAGGTAAGGCAGCAACAATGAGGCCCCTGCTCACGTCCCTGCTTGGACTTGTCAATATTGGAACCCGCACTTGTGAGAAAGACGACCGACCCCAGGATCTGAGTGTGCACGAGTTGTGATGTCAGAGGTGGCAAGCACGCTGGGACTCATTTCCATCCTTCAGTGAGCCATCGTTTCTCCCTCTCTGCGTATGGACATTTCGGCCTGGATCGCTGTCCTCTGGGTCATCCTACACATTGTAGGACAGTGAGGCACATCCTGCCTCGGTCCCCCAGAGTTCACAGCACCTTCCATCTTCCAGGACCCTGAAAATGTCTTCTGAGTGGGGGTGTGTGTGGGGGCGGGGGCGGGGAGAGGCTCTCACTACCTGAGAACCACATAAAATAAACAGACTTATCCCCAAAACCTCTCGCCTGGGTCTTAGTGGGAAGGAGGGACAAAAATAGGCAGTGAGAACTTAGAGGGGGAAGAGGTTCTCTGGAGAGAGGAAGCCACGTCCGGTAAGACGTGTGCTTGTTTAGATTCAGAGGGTTTTCTGGTCTGGGGACACTTTTTAACACAGCGGCTGATTACCGGCTCAGGGCTCATTACTCCCAGATTGCCTGTCTGTCTCTGCTCATTAGACGAGACTTCCTTTGAAATCCGTTTCTGGTTTTTGCCTTCTTTGAAGAGAAGAGTGAACGAGGTCGCAGGGATTAATGGCTACTAAAAGCCACCCTGTTCTGAATTTTCTCCAAGGAAAACAAATCACCATGTTTGCTGAATGCAAAGCACTGAAATCAAAGCTTGGGCCTGGCAGGGGGTCCGTCCTCAGAGCGCTGCGGTGGAAATCTTTAGGTGAACTTTTATCTCCTTTTCTGGAGCCACCTCTGGAAGGAAAGCGTCAGATAGTCAGAGAAGGCACACGGGAGACTCCTTCATCCACAGTGTCACACAGCTGTTACCAGAGTCCCGGATGTGGGAGTCACCTCTGCCTTGGTGTCCCCGCCCCACTTGCGGCACCTCCCACACTGAGCCGGTGAGGACCCTGGCATAGTTCTCCATGGAGCTCTGTCCTTCCTCCGCTCCATCTGGAGGTGTCTCTTCACCTGCTGTTTGCTGCTCTCGCTTTGACTTTGGGCTTCCGCACCTGCAGTCAGCTCCTTCCGAACGGTTACCCTTCACCGGGTGCCGATTCCCTGCCGCCCATGGAGGCTATGGGGATGGGAAGCAAGTGTGTGACCCCAAACCCCGTTCCCGGTCCACGCTCGCCTTCCCTTCCTCTGCTCGGAGCTATTCTTCTTCCCAGTGTTTGCTTCCTTCTGTGATGTTTACATTTTTTAAATGTTTATTTTTGAGGGAGAAAGAGACAGAGTGTGAGCAGGGGAGGGAGGGCCGAGAGAGAGGGAGACACAGAATCTGAAGCAGGCTCCAGGCTCTGAGCTGTCCACGCAGAGCCTGACATGAGGCTTGAACTCAGAAACCTCGAGATCATGACCTGAGCCAAAGTGGGAGGCAAAACGGACTCAGCCACCCAAGAGCCGTGCCCCCTTCGGTGATGTTAAACGCTGCCCCCGCTGCCCCCGCTCCAAGTCATTCTGCTAACCCCCTTCCGCTCTACTTTAACTCACGGCTCTGAAATGTGTCTTCCTTGAGCATTTGTCTTTTTGCCATCAGCGGAGACGCTAACAGGAGACAGGAGACCTGGGTTAGCAGACATCGGCCACGAACAAGCTCTGTGACCTTGCTCAGACCACAGGGTCTCCCCTCGCCATCTCCTCTGGAGAGAAGGACTGATGCTTCCTGCCGCGGGCGGTCCAGCCAGGAGGTGATGGGATGCTGGGGTGCGAAGTGCTTTGTGAAATGAGTCTGTGAACGGAAAGTCGTGTCTGTATTTACCCGTTTCCCGAGCTCATCGCTCCTTCTCTCCCGCTGTCTAGCACGTTCTCGACTTTCTGCACCTGCTCTTCCGTGCCTCCTTATTTCGGATTTCTCTTCAAAGAGTCTGGAAATAACGAGCCAGAAGCGCTGTCTTCCTAGCGGCTGTCCAGGACGCAACTACGTTTTTGGGGCCCGTCTGCACCTTAAAAGTGCTAGAAAGAGGAGTGAGCTAGTGTCCTTGTGGGGGAGCAGACTCGGGCGGAGGCTTCTCAGGGCAGCCCGGGGACGCAGCCTGCCTCTCAGAATTGGACACTCAGGGCAGGGGACGTGACTCTGCCTCCCACTCCACGGCGGCTGCCCCTGCTTCCTTTCCCCCACGTCCCTGCTCTGAGTTCACTGGCAGAGGACGTTCCCGCCCCCGGAACCGTCACAGCCCATGTGGTTTCGATGAGGGGGCAGCCGCAGAGAAGGAATCTTCAGAACTGTGTTTTCTCAGGGACACAGGGAGGAGGGTCTGTATCTGGAGTCAAGGAGGCTTTTTTTTTTGTCTCTGTTGTGTCATCCCTGACCGGCGGGCACGGGAGGACTCTGTTCGGCAGCATAATTCAGACTAGTAACTTGTTTACGCCAGAGAGTTTCACCCCCGGTTACTAACCCTCCATCTCCATCCTGAAGGCAACCACTGAGAGCGGATGCTGCTCGATCAGGATGCAGGGACCCGTCATGTCAGTGCTGCCCCAGTGGGGGCATCAGCCAAGAGCCACTCGTGATGAAGCCCAGTCCTTACGGAGCCACTGTGCCAGAACGGGGCTTCTGGGCTTTTCTAAGGGAGCTGACTTTCTCAGTCTCTGGGCTAAAGAAATATGGAGATCGTGCTATGTTTTCCAATGTGCGATTCATTTGAACACAGAAGGGAAGAAGAGTTGATGTGGAACACAGCTGGGAAAGGAAGAGAAGAGGGGACAATTATCTGGTCGGGGTGCATAGAGAGCAGGACACAGACGGAGCTGGTGGCTTCAGTCTGGAGAGAGGACAAACAGCAGGGCTTCCCAGGAAGGGAGTCCAGCAACGGCTACTTAAACTCGGAGACGTTTGCAAAACCTTGGGAAGGAAGTTATTCTGGGGAAGAATTGTGGTTGATCTCATTTATGAAACTACAAGCAGGTTTATTATGCCGCTCTTGATAATGAAGAGATATGGACCACTTACCCAAAAGAGGTTGACTGATTATATTGCAGGAGGGTATTTACAGTGCTGTCGCTGCAGAACTTACTCTGCTTATTAAGTAAAGCCAAAACGTTGACAAAGCGGTCTGTGTGGCTACAATAACAAAAATGGCATAAAGACAGAGATATAGGTCAATGGAATAAAAGAGTGCAGAATAAACCCCTACATCTATGATCAACTGATTTTCAACAAAAGTCACTGGTTTCCATTAGTCACCTCCTCACGGGGGAGAGGGTTGTCTCTGGGACAGGAGGTGCTGGGGTGACTAGATCTCCAAGTGTAAAACACAGTGCAGTACGGCCCCGACCCAAGGTGCTTACACGTTTTAACACAAAATGGATCAGTGATCTAAATATGAGAGCTAAAACCATAAAACTCCAGAAGAAAACATTGAGGTAAAGCCTCACAAGCTTGGGGTTGGCCATGGATTCTTAGGTATGATATCGAAAGCATCAGCAATAACAAAAAACGGAAACATTGGACTTTGTCAAAATAAAAACTTCTGTGCATCAAAGGACATATGAAGTGGAAAGGCAACATTCAGAATGGGAAAAATTGGTTGTAAATTATACATTGATCGATATAGACATTAAAATATGTAAAGAACACTTAGAATTCAACAACAGACAAGCCAATTAAGAAAGTAGGGCAAAGAATGTGCATACATGTTTTCCAAAGAAGATGGACAAATGGCCAAGAAGCTGATGAAGAAATGCGTCCTTAGTTAGCAGTCAAACGAACATGACAGCATTGAGGTACCACATCGCGCCCTCCAGGATAGCTGTTATAGCAGGGAAAAAAAGGAAAAGAAAAAAGAAAAAGAAAATAAGACATGTTGATGAAGGTATGGAGAAATTGGAACTTTTACACATTGCCCGTGGGGAGAAAATGGTTAGGACGCTGTGCAAAACAGTTCGGCACTTCTCAAAAACTTAAACATAGAATAATCCTACGACCCTACAATTCCAAGTCGAGGTATAGACTCAGAAATACTGAAAACAAGAACTCAACAACGACAGGCTTACAGCCGTCAGCACATGTGTAAGAGTCAAAAGGTAGAAACGGCCCAAATGTCCATCAAGGAATGAGGGGGTCGAGTACAGTCTATCCGCACAGCAGTACCTTACTCACCCGTAGATGGAACCATGTCTCGATCCACGCTATAGTGGACGGACGCTCTCAAGCACAGCGTTAGTGGAGAGGAGACAGACATAAAAGGTCACCTACCGCACAATTCCATTTATACAAAATGTCCAGAGCACACAGACTCACGAAGACTGAAGGCACACCAGTGGCTGCCGGAGGAGGAGGGGAGAAGGTTAAGAGGCGTGAGGCTGAAGGGTGAGTGGATTTTACTTTGGGGGATGAAAACGCTTTGGGATGAGACAGAGACGGTGATTGTGTAACATGATGAATGTACTGAATGCCACCAAATTACCCACATGAAGATGGTGAATTGTGTATTATGTGAATTTCACCTCCGTAAATTATTTTTAAAAAAGCAACCTATGCAATATTGTGTTTTTGTAAAAACACACGCGTGCGCACACACACACACACATACACACACACACACACAGTGGTTACCACCAGGAGGCGGGGTTACCAGCTGAGAAGCAGGAAGTCGTAGCTCAGTGCTGGGGGCCTGGTCTAGAGGGTCCAAAGCCCCTTCTTGGCTCTGTGACAAAGGCACACTCTTCACCTCTGCCTCATTGCTGTCAGTTTTAAATGAGATGACACCAGTAAAACTCTGTGGGGAAGACGTGTCACAAGAGAGGGCGTGCTCCAGGGTGGCATTTCATGGGTTGGACCCCACTCGCACGCCCTGCAGGCCCTCTGCCTGCGACGCTTGCCTGACCCCCCCATTGGAGCTTACTGTGCCGCACAGAGCCTCTCTGCGGGCATCCTCTCCTGGGCAAGAGGAAACGGGGTCTGAGAAAAGCAGGCTGTGACAACATTTAGGACGCTCAGATGACCCAGAGCACTCAGAAGTGGAGGCTTGTGTTCAGCTGTGGATGACACCTCTGGAAGCCATTTTGAAAGGCTGGCTGGCATCTGCGGAGGCTGAGCACACGATCAGTGATCAGCGGGAGCCGTGTTGGCAAGGGAGCCACAGAGCCATTTATCACTGCTCTCCAGCGGCCCCACAGGGGACAGAGAGGGAGGAACCGCCCTGGGGACAGTTGGGATGTGCAAGTCCCCAGCCCGCTGGGGAGGCTGCCCAGACCAATTTGTCTTCTTCCCTCCCTTCCCGGGTCTCTCACTTTCCCATCAGCCGTGTTTTCACTGCAGCGCTTGTTCGGTGGTCTCTGCTCAGTGGCCGTGGCCCAGGCTGGGCCCTTCGATGGCCGCATTCTTCCCCTCCTTGCCCTGTGCCTTTAGCTCCTTGCTCTGGTGCTTTATCAACCGCGCCTGTAAAGGTGGTCACCGTGACAGCATCCTACATGGGCAGCACTGCCCCCCTCACGCTGCGCCCACAGTCTGAGAGCGCCCCGAATCCTCAACGGGCTCCAGAAGCCATCGTGATTTGCCTCCAGTCTCCCTTCCAGCCGCATCCCTTGTATCCACAACATCCCGGATCTGAAGCTGTGTCTTCGATCACTTCTTGCCTGTTTCTCTCTCTCAGCCCTTGTTACCTGGAGCTGCCTCTCACTTCCACCCACCCACACGACCAAACCCTACACCCCTACTCCGTTTCAACTCTGTCCCCCGCCAGAGGCCTCACGGCTCCGCCAGCCAACTGTAGCTGCTCCTACTCCGGCAGGCTCACCGCGTCTCCTCTCTGGGAGCTCCCAGGGCCCCTGCCGCCCTCTGCCTGCCCCCACCCCCCACCGGGCCCTGGATGGCAGTCAGTGCGCAGGAAAAATGAATGAATGATATAAAACTAAAAGGGTAGGAGGCAGAGCGGGGCGGCCACTTCCTGGCAGGACTCCGCTCTGTGGGGGCTCGAACTGCCCTTCAAAAGCCGAAGGAGCCCCCTTTCTCTGTAATGACCCTCAAAGCTGGGTTCCAAGAGGAAAAGATCACGCCCCTCAGCCATATAAAACACACTGGGGTCACGCTGGTGCTTTCTGGTTTCTTCAACAAGAATCTATATTCGGGACTTTGCTTTTACCATCAGGGGCTCTCGTTTCGTTCCAGACTTCACAGAACCGTTGTGAGAGGGCCTCCTCACTGGAGGAAGCCGGGGCAGGCTGGCACCGGGGCACCGGGCACCTGGCCAGCTGCCAATACAGACCTGTCACAGAAGTTCAAAGTCAGTGCAGGTGATAATCCGGGGCAGTTAGAGTTTCAGTTGCTGAACAAAACACATTCTCCCCCTCTGTCTTTCTGCGCATCTGGGGAAGGCCAGTTTGAATATGGATTCTCAGACATCCCAGGATGGGGGGAGGGAACTCCAGGCTCGCAGCCCGCCTCCTAGCCCAGCTCAGCATCCTGCACCAGGCAGCCTCCCCGCTGCCCCGCACCTGCCCTGCACCTGCATCCTCTGGCTTGGCTTTCCGCTCTGGTGGGGAGCTCCAGGTGGACGCACTGAGACAGGGAGAACTGCTAGACGGGGCACGTGGTGTGTGGGTGAGGAATTCTGGGGCCCCGAATCCCTGCTCAGTGTCCTGGAACGGGGTGTATGGTTCCCAGGGGGCACACTGTCTTAATAACGCATCCCTGTCCATATTGACTCATTGCAGAACGAATTAAGGGAGAATGTGAAGGACAGTGTGAACCCTCAGCAAAGAGGTGGCCCGTGTAAGGTCAGGGGGCATTTGGAGCCCTGAAACTGCCATGTACCCCCAGGTCTCACAGCACAGTGCACGTCAGAATCCCAAGCTCTGTCATCCCTGCCCACGCGAGAGCACACAGTGACAGCGGCAAGCCGGGACCGTCCTCGTAATGGATTCGTTCTGAGCCTCTGCATTTCTAGCCGCAATGAGCTCTGGGTTCAGTGCAGCTAAGTATAAAAAAATGACTTCCCCGGCTGGAATTCTGAACGGTGATTCGTTGTGGTGGAAACGCTTATAATTAAAAACAGTCACAACAAAAGCCAAGGCGTTAGAACATATGAGTCCTGGACAGTCATCGAGCCCAGGAGGCCCCAGCATCACGACAGCAGATGTGAGAGCAAATTAAATTTACACCTCACTTGTGCCCCTTTCCAGGGGCGAGCTCTCCAAATTGGTCGGTTTATGCAAGTGATTATAAAGTGTGGAATGCCTTTCTGGAAAATGATTATGCATATTTAAGAGTCATTAGGATGTCAGAAAGACCTAGGTGTGACTACCAGGAAGGAGCAGTGCTTGCTTCGGGCGGGTCTGCTGCAAACAGACTCCGACGCAGACGCAGGGATGCAAGGGGGGCACTTCTGCGCAGGTGGTGCAGTGTCAAGGTTATAGTTCAATGTGGGAACGTCAGAGCAGCCTTGGGGGGACGTGGGCTCGGAGGAGTGAGGAAGGGCTCACAGCCCACGCTGCTCCTGCAGAGGTCGGGGAGATGCGGTCATGCTTCTGTTGGGGTCAAGGAAGCAGATGGGGGGGCTCCGGGGCCTGGGGTGCATCCCTTTCTCCAAGCTCAGTGCATAACTGCCCAGTGGCCCAGCGGGGGCTCCAGCGCCTGCAGGCCAGCACTTTGAGCGTGTCTGCGCATGGAAGCATGACACTCTGTGGAAATAGTTCCACCGGCCGAGCACCCAGTGAGGTGGCACCTGGGATGGTCCCCCGTGCTGAGTCCCAGGGTGGAGATATAACCTGAGAGGTTGTCCAGGCAGGAGGCTCAGGGACCCGGGGAGGGAGGTCAAGAGCAAAAGCGTGTCCTGCTACTGGCTCCGAGCCCCGGCTGGGCTGGAGGAAGGGGGCCCGCGCAGCACACAGGCCTGAACTCGGTGCCCAGGAGCATCTCCCTGCTGTGGGTCCCTGCAGTGCCTCCCCTCTCCCTCCCACCGCTCACCGTGCTCACCCACCGTCTCCTGCTGCCTCGGCTTCACTGGCTTCCTCCAAGGGGAAGTGATGGAAGCCACACTGTGGTCTCCTCTCTCTGAAGAGCTGGCCGGGGAGGAGCGGGAGGAGCCCTCTGAGGGGGGCCGAGGGAGGTCAGGCCCACCACCTGGGTAGGGTCCGGCTGCTCCACAGGGCCAGACGCCTGGCTGTCACCCTCTTCCCCCAAGATGGCAGATTCTAGAACCTCCCTCTGTGGCCATGTGGTTCCCAGGCGGGGTCGGGAAGCCCTGCTCACCTGCTGCTCTTTACACACACAGTGCCGCCCTGGCCGCCCGGAGCCTCCCCGTGGCAGGTGTGGGCAGATCTGGGCTGCCACCTGGCCTGGGGCTCGAACCTGTTGGTAGGTCCAGGGGGCAGGGCTGGGACCCCGCAGGGATCGACGGGGCGACTCGGGACTGCTGAGAGTTGGTGGCGTCGGTGCAGGAGGCCCAGGCCTGCCATCCCCCACGAGCCCCCCCACCCTGGTGGGCTCCACCCTGGACGTGCCGCAGCAGCGGGGAGGCGCCTCGTCACTCCCGGTCCCGCCGTCCTCTTCTGGAAGCGCACGCAGCCCTTTCTCAAGCTAGTGTCCTGGAGCCGCGTGCAGATGGGGCTGCATGCAGATGGGGCGCCTACACAGCGGCTCGGGACCTCGCACTCCTGGAGGCTGGGGGCCTGTCCTGGGGCGGGCGGGGGGGCTCCTCAAGAGGGTGCAGGTGCCCCACTGGCCGTCACCCCATCTCCACCCTCACTTTCCCACGGCGTTCTCCCTGCGCCTATCCCCCGTCTCTGTGTCCAAGACCCGCCCTCACCACCACGGATGCTAGCCACGTTAGAGGCTCCTACCCCAGTATGACCTCATCTTGGTTTGGCTACACCTGCACGGTCCCTGTCTCCACATAAGGTCACATTCCGAGGTCCCGGGGGTCGGGACTTCGGTGGATTTTGCAGACTGGGCAAGTGCAAATTCCACCCGCGGTGGGCCAGCACCGACACCGAGAGCGTGGCGTCCCCTACGTGGTCTCGGCTGGCCCGGTCTTGTAGACAGAGCGCGGGTGACACATGCAGTTTCCGGGAATGTGAGACCCAAAGCAGACGAGCTTTCTGGCCCTGAAGTTACTTTAGTTTTTAAGGTGCTTGAACCTTGCTGTGTTCTCCAACTACAGTAGCAAACCACTCTGTAAACAGTTAAGGGAGTCAGAATCTTCTCACTCAGGCTAACTGGGAGATCAGTCTTAGGCAGTGGGAGTTCCTGAACAGATTTCCTTGAGGAAAGTAGGTGCGTATGTCGGCTGGGCATGGCCTGTCCCACCTGGCGGAGGCCTGGGATCCAGGACGGGGTCCAAGAGAGAACGGGCTGGACCAGGCCCTGCAGCGATTCCCTCAACAGCGAATGTGGAGAACTGACTGAGGGAAAGACGTGTTCACTCATTGCACGTAGGAGTTTTAAGTTTTAATAATTTGATATTGTTTTCCCCACAGAAATTGGTAAATGTCAAAATCCTTGAGTCTCAGACTTTACTTTAATGAGAGCCAGTCGTGTTTTCCAGGACAGCACACAGAAGGGAGGCCGGAGAGGCCGGAGTCAGGGGCCCCTGCAGGGAGAGGGCACAGTGCGGTTTTGCAAGGAGGTTTGCTGGTGCTGAGTGGATGCTCACGCGGTCGTGAGGAGCACCAAGATGGGCCAGGGGTTTCTTCTCTGCCCCCCTCCCTTCTGTCCTACATCGGCTCGTGGAGTCAGCTTTACACACATCAGTTATTACCCTCACAAGGAGTCCGTAGCACAGCTGACTCTCTTTCCTCAAATCTTTATGGAAGATATATATTATGCTTTTAAGTCAGTTTCTGTGAACGTTTGCTGAGCACCTACTATGTGGCAGGCCCCTCCTGGAGAACTGACGTGGGGGCATGAGTGTGAGGTAAGCAGATGAACTGCAGCCTATCGGGAAGAGCGCAGCAGTGTGATTGCAGGAAGGTCAGCAGCTTCTAGGCGACAAGGTGAACAGCGTCTGTGTGGGGAGGGGGGTGCTTGGCAGGGCAGGGAAGGGTGGGCAGTGCCAGGAAGGGTGAGCAGTGCCAGGGTTGGGTTTGAAGGGGCATGAGGGGAGGAGGTGCACCCCCAGGATTCACCAGGATCATCCAAAGCAGAGAGAGAAAGTGGTACTCTGGTCATTTTATCCACTGGATGCAATTTAACTCTACCCCAGCGAGACTTCGGCGTTGAGCGATGGTAGATCAGGTTCTTTGCAACCTGCTGTCCATGGTGAGACACTGGGTGTTGGATGGCAGGATCATCCTGGAAGGGTGCACTTTGGTCTTGATCGTGTCTCCTTGGTACGGGCATCTTCGTCTCTCTTTGGAAATGTTTCCTGGTCTTACCAGTTGTCATTGTTAATTTCCACTCACGCCACCGGTGGAACTCGTGTTGAGTGTCCGGAGATGCCAGACGGCCAAGAGTCTTTCACCATTGGGGGATGTGGTTTGTCCTTCCCATTGGTGAAAGGTGACGGATGTCCACACCCTCTTCCAAGATGTTCCCAGCAGGATGGCCTAGGAGGGGAGCAGGTGAGGACACTGTGCTTAGGTGAAGGCTGGGCTTTTGGGGAACTGGTAGGAGCTTGAGTTCATTTCTAGCAAGAGAGTGAGGAACCTGGGCTTCTCACAGCTGCCTCTCCCCTGCACGGACTACCCCCTGATGAGGGTGACTTTTCAGGCACCTTTCAGAGAAGATTAACTGCCAAGGTAATAAAGACAACTGCATTTAATCATTTTCCTAATTAATGCGTTTATTGCAGCTCCTTGCTGCTTTTTGAGCTGAATGTAATGAGTGAGAAGGAAGTGCGTATCACAGGGACCCTCGGCATTTTCACCTAAAGGTTAATTAACTTGGATGCTATCTGGGAGGGGACGCTGCTCCACGCTGGCAGGGGGAGTCACGAGGACCATGCGGAGCACACGCCAAGCCTGCGTGCAGAGCAAGGTCACAGGAAGTGAGAACTTTGTCTGATGGGCTGTTTGAAAGGATGTTAATGAGGATATTGATTGAGTTCAATGCTGAGCACATTATACTTGGAAGCTTCTAGTAAAGAAGGAAATGAAAGGAAAGGGTTATTGGGCAGGACCATGAATAGACTTCGTGTCCACTCACAAACTGATCTGCATTCATAGCTGCCATCTTGGGGCAAGGGCTCTCCTCAAATAAAGCCATTGATAGACCTTGATGGTGGGTCCTTCCAACGAGCTGGTCGCACTGCCAGATGAGTGTGTTTGCACAAGGTGCGGTGAAGGGCCAGTCCAAGATGGCAGGGGGCACGGCACCCCAGTGCCATAGAAGTGCCTCGGGCAGTGTATCAGCCACAATGCCAAAGCAGCCTGGCCCACCCGGAGAAACTCCGGAAGAGAAAGGGCCTCACGTGTCTGGGATGGAGGTCCTGTTTGACTGGCGGGAGTTTGCCGCCACACAGGACACGATGGGTAGAAGCAGAAATAAGCGTATCTCCCCCACCAGCCCACAAATGAAGACGCGGTGGAGCTCAGTTTAGGAAGACACACACCACAAGTCCTTAAAATAATCATATACTTAAACTCCATAATCGTGCTTCAAAAATGTTATCCTAGAGAAATAATCAGATACACATGAATATTTGCCCATAAAGATGTTCATTATATCATTTTTAGTAATAACATTGGGGACAGCTATGTTCTGTGACTTTTGATAGGAAAACCTACTCAATGACGAGTTTTCCACACCAAGCAATTCTCAGTCTCTGTGGATGGCAACGTACAATTTAACTAAATTCTGGCGCAAACTACTCAGAGTTAGGCCCCCACGTGTGAAGGGCTCAGACACGGGACTGCCCCCACTTCAGATAGGTCTCTGGGCTCTGGGCTCTGACCTACTGGCCGCCAGGAGGTCCCCGCACCCCTTGGCTTGGGTGTCACAGTTTGCTCCAAGGGCCCACAGAACTCTGGGAAAGACTTTGTTTTTATGGGTTTATTATAAAGGACGCAGATGAAGATACAAATGAACAGCCCGATGAAGAAGTACAGGGGCAGGGCTGAGAGGGTCTGTGTCTGAGGGCTGTGAGGTGGTGCCGACCCAGAAGGCCCCCTAACCTTGTCATTTAGGGTTGTTTGTAAAGGAGGCTTCATCACGTGGGAGTGGATGATTATTCACTCAATGCCCAGCCCTCCTCCCTCCCTGAAGAAGGTGGTGGGACTGTAAGTTCCAGCTTCTAATCAAAGTTCGGTCTTTCTGCTGACCAGTCTCCACCCAGGGGCTACCCAGGGGGCCCTCCAAGAGTCACCCTGTTAGAACAACAGATGCTCCTCTGTTCGTGAAATGACAAGGCTGTTAGGAGCTCGTGCCAGGACCTGGAGGCGAGGACCAGGGTCTGTTTCATGTTGTACCAGTACCTCAGTACTGGTACCTCCAATACCTCAATGTACCAGTACCTCAATGGCTCAACACATTTTATCTGCAAAAGTTTGGGTACCTTGTGCCTCAGTTTCCTCATTACAACTTCATAGTGCTACTTTGAGCTTTACATGCTTTAAAGGAGATGGTGCGTGTGCATTGCTGAGAATAAAGCCTGCTTCCAGAAGCCCCCCCATGGCCAGATACGATTATGGTCAGGCTGTTGAAGCAGAATTGGGTGGTTGGGGTCGTGTGGGTCCTCCGTGGATGGCAGCACACTCACAGTCTACGTGGAGAGAGGTTACCTTGATCTGGCAAGTAAAACATGATTGTACGTCAGAGAAACGTATGGTCATGCACATATACATATGGTAAAGGTTAATCATAAATGTTGATCTATCTACAGACATATGATATATATATCAATATATATATAAAGAGAATCACAGCTAACATTCATCGTTTTGGGGTGTCTGAGTGGCTCAGTCAGTTAAGCCTCTTACTCTTGATTTCAGCCCATTCATCATCTCATGGTTCAAGAGTTCGAATCCCATATCAGGCTCTGCACTAACAGTGCAGAACCTGCTTGGGATTCTCACTCTCCCTTTCTCTCTGCCTCTTCCCTTCTAAAACAAAACAAAAACAAACTTGTATTGTTTTATCTCCCTATATTTACATACATGTATGTATTGCATGCTTTATATGTACATACATGTAAGTGTGGATTGTATGCTTTATGTATTTTATGTGGATAGTATGTATATATATGTATGTATGTACACCGTGTGTTATATATTCTGTACATTACATGTGCACGGGTCTATGTGTGTGTGTATATGTGTCTGTTATCCATATACTAGAAGATACATTGGTACATTGTTCTCTTTAAATACAGGAAATAGAAATGATTTTAAATTTTGTCTTTTTGTTTGATATAGTTTCCAAATTCCCTTTGGTGAATATACATGTAATTTTTCAATAAGAAAAAAGTTCTTTAAGACATAATTTTTTGTTTATTTATTTATTTTGAGAGAGAGAGAGAGAGAGTGAGGAAAGGGCAGAGAGTGAGGAAGAAAATCCCAGGAAGGCTCCTTGCTGCCAGCACAGAGCCCTATATGGGGCTTGAACCCACAAACAGTGAAGTCATGACCTGAGCTGAAATCAAGAGACAGATGCTTCACCGACTGAACCACCCAGGCATCTGACACATAATGTTAAAATTAACTCAACATTAGATTCCAAAATTGGCAGTTTAGGATTAGAACTTCATTGTGAGAGAGAATACTGTTCGAACATTTACATATGACTATATGGCCCAAGTCTTAAGGTTACTTGTGTCTAGTGATGTCACCAGACCAAAGGCTAGAGAAGGAGCAGGTTGGACAGTACAGGCAGCAGCCGCCCAGAGAGCTGGGATCGGACTCGGCCCCTACGTTCTGAACTTGCTAAATACTGAAGCCTATGTATCTGTGTCCTGTCGCGGGCCCACGGGTTCACCAGACTCAGTGGCCTGGGCCCTTGTGCCAGCCTTGCAGCCCCCACATGGCAGTGTGGTCCTTCCGGTGCATGGGGCTGGGCATCCTGGGAGAGAAGAATCTCGATGCCACCCAATCCACATAGTAGACATTCTCGGCCCTCTGATGATGGCGCCTTAGTGGCTGAGGGAAGTCACATAGCATGGAAAGATATGAATAGAGGAGAGTAAGATACTTAGCACCACTTTAAAAATTATTCACAAAGCACTGATACATAAAATACCCTATTCACATTTTTCCCCCTTAAAATGAAATTCAGTCTGCAGTGAACAAGGTACTCAAGGCTGTTTCTCTGATTAAGACCAAAGCCCAAACAACATCTGGATGGAACCTAAGGTTTGGAGATGCTAATGGTTGTTCTGTAAGCTGACCACAGAGGACCGCCTTAATATGGTGGGTGGAGAAGGCGGCAAGGAGGAGATTAAAAAATACGGCGGCAGATGGAAATCTGGCAAACTTAGTTTCCCCGTTGGGTTAAGCCTCATTAGGTGTAGCTCTTAAGTGAAGATAGTAAAGTAAAAATACTCTCTCTCCTTTCCACTTTTGCTAAAGAATCACATCTTTAATTTGCAGTCACATGAACAAGGTATAAAGTGCTGGCAAATGGAAGAGAATCAATGCGTTGGTAAGAGTCACCCTATGAAGTGCTCTCTGCCCAAGCCCTCTCACCTGTGGGACCCTCCAGTGGACTTCCCTCTGAGAGGAAGGAACTGAGGGGCCATCTGGCGTCTTATTTTTCTCTCCACCAGTCCCCTTTGCTGAATAAGAGGCACTGCTCTGGCCAAAGGAATTTCTTGACACAGGAACAGTCAAATGAATCATGCTTTTATTTTTCTAGCTTCTCCCAATTGGGAAAGAACACCCAGTAGTTCAAGTTTTTATATTTTTTATTGTTCTCATATATTTGTTATGATTTTACTCTTTTTGGAAACGCTGCATGTTTCAAAATTCTCTGTGGGCTTGGTTCGTCTTCAGATAAATGACAGCTGTCGTCCTCCTTCAGCAATCACCGGCTTCACCCTCTGAGTTGTAGCCTCTGAGAAGTCTGTGCCTCCTTGATACAACTGTCTCCTTAGTTTTTGTACCAGGAACTCTTTGGATTTTTCTTCCCCATCTTGCTTGGACCTTCTCAGGCTTTTTTTCCCCTCCCAGGTCTTTTCCAGGACTCAATGGCTGCAGGTATCATTATTGTCTGTTACCAGATAGTCCCTTTAATTATAGAAAGTGGGGGACTTCTGGGGACTTAATTAGCATTTAAAAGAAGAAAACTTTGACATTTGATTTAATGAGCATAGTGAAGCTATAGCTCTGAGCATCGTTGCAAGAATGTGTGAGCTGGAGTGGAAGTTTGCAGCTAATCTGAATATATTAAATCCATTGAACTCTTGTTAGCCACAAACATGGAGCTAGCCACAAACATGGAACTATATGTTTAGCTGTCACGACAAAGCTATTGATGGCATGGATGATGACATGGGTACTGTGGTTAAGGCCACATCCATGGGGTCCAATGCATGTGACCACTGCAGCCTCCTGGCTTTACCATGTCTCATTCCCTCATCTTCAAAACAGAACATCAGTGCCAACCTTGGCAGATGGTTGTGATAATTCAGTGAAATAGTAAATAGCCAGTATGGAGCCCTGTGCCTGGCATGCAGCAGGCACTAAATGAATAAATGAAGGAAAAATGGAAAGAAAATAATGTAATAGGAGAGTCCTAGGTGGTATCTTGTGAGTTCATGGTAGTTACACATTATCTGACAGGCAAAGAACAGTTGCTAGTGGTTGTTCAGCAGAGGGTGACTTGCTCAAAGCAGGGTTTTATAATGATTAGTTTTGCAACCATATAAAAAGTGAACTGGAGGGGAAAGAAGATAGAGACAGAATGTAAT
Organism: Helogale parvula; assembly: GCA_004023845.1. Taxonomy (NCBI): domain Eukaryota; kingdom Metazoa; phylum Chordata; class Mammalia; order Carnivora; family Herpestidae; genus Helogale; species Helogale parvula. The sequence continues at coordinate 76,144 of PJEM01002018.1, forward strand.
TGCAAATGCCCGTGCATGAGTGATGAATACGGCTGTGCAAATGGAAGCAAAATGCAGATAGAAGAGATTTTAAAGGAAGAGATCCAAAAATCAACTGGATAAAAATATGAGAGCAAATTTCTGAGGAAATTCTTTCAACTGTTAAACTGGAAAGGAGTGGAAAGTAGAATTAATTGGGAAATGTTAAGTTCAATATCTGATCTACTGAATTAGACATACTTATGCAACATCAATGGAGTGAACAGAGAGAAAACAGAAGGTGAGGACTAATGATGAGAGAGATTCTGTGCTACCATCTTCAGATTAGATATTGGGCTGAATGAGATTCTGTGGTAGGGTCTCCAGATTTGATGTTGTGCTGGGTGAGATTCCATGGTAGGATAGCAGATTTGATGTTGTGCTGGGTGAGATTCCATGGTAGGATCTCAGATTTGATTTTGGGCTGGATGAGTGAAGCCACTGAAAGAAAGGGCACTGCAGGAGGAGAGTAAAGGGAAGAGCAGATGTTAGGGATGCCATGACAATGGTGGTAGAGGAGCCCAGTGGGAGAGAATTGCAAGAGGAAGCATTGCTGAAAGTGTTAAAATTGGGGATTGAAGACTGAAAAAAGGCCAGTGGGCTGGTTGGAGGGAGGACTGAGAACTGCAGTCCCATGAACAGTGGATGAGAAGATGGAAAGTCAAGTGGTGCCATGTTGAGGGGAGAGAATGGGAGGTGAGGAGCTGTCCTAGGTGCTGCCTTGGTCTCCAACAGTCAGCTATTTATGGAAATTAGCATGTCTTTTGTTTTGGTTATGGTGTTTGTTACCCTCCGCCTCCTCGCCACAGAAGGTTGAACTTTGCAACCTTGAATGGGATCCAAGCTGTCAACTTTCCCAACATTCTACTAATTTCCTAAATAAAAAGACTGGTTGAACTCCATTACCCATTTGGGAAAATTGAGTGCTGATAAAGTTCTCACAGCTCAATTTTCCCACCTGTCCTATCTCTGGATAAAGCTTTACAACTGGCCTTTAAAAAGGATAGTTTCGAGATATGAGGTGTGGTCGTTTGTGTGCGTGTGTAAACAGTAAGCCTACAGGAGCACATGATGCCCCTCTAGAATTTAGTTTCAGTTAAGAGATTAACAAGTGTGCCATAACGGGACTTGGTTTCTCTCTTTCTCTGAATGAAAGTCACATCTGTCTCCAAAGATGGCACTTTCTCCTCCCAAATCCAGTAACCACCCCATACTCAGTCAGTGCTTATGTCTATGAAAAGTAGTTTAATACGGTCTGAACTCGGGAGAGCACCAGCTGGGGGCTGGGACATGAATCACTGAAAACCTGTCCTATTTTTGTTCTTTATAACACTGCTCTCATACCCCTCCTAGGCAGGAGAGAGCTAGAAGGACATAAGCACAGTAGTGGCTGACAAAATCCATGATTATCTTAATTCCCCGAAACAAGCCTGGGATCAAGAACGGTTTAGTAGTTGGTCACATGGTAGTGATGCACATTCACTCCCCAAAGCTCACGTGGATCTGGGAGTGATTAGGAGGGCTGGCCATGGAGCGGAGGTGTGGGGAGGTTGGCAGAGTGGTTTTCTGTAAAGTGCTCCTTGTCTGAAGCACAGTCATGAGCTTCCCACCTGACCTCCCATGGAAATGGTGCATCTGGCTTGCTGAGATTAATAGAGGGGGTTGTTGAAAAACCCAAACCAAATATGTTATGTGGTCTTGTGGGGTCTTGTTCACATACTAAGTGATCAGTGACAATTCTCTACTTGACTGAAGATATTCAGATCTGAGCGAGGAAGGAACCGGAGACTGCACTTATCACAAAGTGTGATGGTCAGATCACGGAAGGAACTCATGCAAAAGCAGAAGAGAAGACTGAGAAGTGAGTGGAACGCCATGTGCACACGACGTTTCATGCTCTGGGCTCTGCTGACCATTTTGCTTCATCTCCTACTGGTTTCCTAGAAGCATCCTAGGTTCCAAGCATGCCCAGTAAGGTTTTCTAACATGGATAGGGGTTACTAGCTATATGGAAATTCCCATCTGCTCTACTGAATCCCCACCACAGGGATAAATAGGTCACCAAGCTGTGCCTACATTCATTATATTTTCACCGTGTACTCCTTGCATCCTTCTAATTGATTACTGTGCAAAGACCCAGACAGTGTCTGCGGGCAGCTCACTGTGTCCTCTAAAGCTCCTTGTGTTGTTCTTGCCAACCATATACTGAGAAGCAACGCCTTCTGTCACAAGTGACATGAGTCGGTGTCACATGTTTCACCTTGTCTCTGAAGACACAGTGGTTGAGTAGCTGCTTCATCCAGGGCAAGATGGGAGGCAGGCCGCCATGTCCCATCCCCATGCAAACTGCAGGGTGTGCTTGGATGCATGACTGGGCCATGCAGATGGCTGGCTTTCAGGATGAGCCCGGGGGTGTCCAGGTGGTGCGTGATGGCCATTGGCTGAAGCTCAGACTTCTGGTACTAAGCACAGAGCGATGCTGAGAGGAGGCAGGCAGAGCCATCTGTGTGAAGGCAGCTTTCAGAAGCCTGCAAGCAGGGGTAGCTAAGTGTTATTGGGATGAGTCTTTCCCCACGAAGAGCTCATCCTGCGAAGAGCAGGGGATGGAATGTAAATAAGAATCTTTACCTGGTAGGGGGACAGATACATCCTGAGAACATAGCCGGCTTCCCTCCCTGTGGACTCTGCCCTTCGCTTGTCCCTGAAATCCATTTTGGCATGCTTCTTGCTGTCATGGCCCTGGCTAGCAGGTGGAACTGAGTGATGCCAGCTGGGTGGCTTGTTGGGCACAAGGACTTCTGTCCAGCTCTCTCTTCATCCTCCCCAGGCAGATGGGGGAGCACAGTTGTCCAAAGCCCATCACTTGGAAGGGTCAGTCTTAGTTTTGTCCCTTCCTGCTTGTGTCATCCTGGGCAAATTACTTAACCTCTCGAGAAATCTCTGTTTCCTCCTCTGCCATTTTCGAGTAATTCTAGTGTCCTTATCTTGGTGGCGTGTGGATAGATGAGAAGACCCACCAAGAGACGCTTATCCATCATTTAACCATAAGGAAATGGATTCTTTTACTCTCCTCCACTTGTCACTTGCTGCCCCATTGTCACTGTCCAATGAAGGTTTTCTTTTTCACATGTAAAGAAAACTCTACCTGGTTGTTTAATGTTACAAATTCTAGTCACAATTGACAGTAGCTACCGCAAAATGCAAGAAATTCTTCTCAACTTCATTCAACTCATTATTCTCAAACGGTCACTTCCAGTGCTACCACTGCAATAAAAATTCTACTTCTACTTGGATTTTACTTGGTTTTAATCTCACCAGTGATTTCTTTTTCTTTTTAACCAGAGAAGTTCAAAAAGAAATACATTTTCACCTCAAAAAAGAAATGACAATTATGTGAGGTGATGGAGCTGTTACCTGTGGTGGTAATCATTTTGCAACATGTAAGAATATCAAACCAACACACTGTACCCCTTAATCTTACACAAAGCTATGTGTCAGTTACATCTCAATAAAGTTGGCAAAAAAGGGAATAGTTTGTGATCCACTTTTTTCGAGGCTTCTTTGAACTAAAATTAAAATGCAAAGTGTGTATTAAACTCTGCAGGGTAGCTTTTTTTTCTCTTAAGGCACCCAACAGACTAAATGGAAAAAAAAATTAGGTAATAGTGGAGCCTTAGAATACAAAGGATACAAGAGGCCAGAAGCCAATGATTCAAACATTAATGCTTCCCAGGTGGAAAAGAGGAGCAGACCAAGGTGAGGTAGAGGTGGGTGTTGACCTCATCCCGGATGTCTGGGTGTCAGGGCTGGGGACGACAACAGAGCTCTGGAAAATGATTTTTATAAGGAGTGAGAGACAGCCATATGACCAGTGTTTAAGGACTGAAGGAGCGGCAGGCTCATCAAGCGCTGGAGGAGGAGGTCGGACGTGGGGCTGTGGAGAGAGGCTCATGTGGGTAGCAGTCATTGTCTTGTCCATCCCTGGGGCATCTTAAATATTCAACAGTTAAAGTCAGAAACTTAATCGTCATTATCCTTTTTAAAAATAACTTGATTCTTTTACTGAGAGTAGATTAAATAAGAAATGGGAAGTTCCAGAACACAGATATCTAGTAGCCATTCATCCAGCAATCATGTCCTCATCTTGCTGCACCCTGCTCTGAAAGATGTGTTGGCAAGTAAAGACTATGTTAAGCAAAGTGAAAGAGTGGACAATGAGCAGGAGATGATTTGGACTAAAAATCAAAGAAGCTCTTCTTCTCCGCATAATTTTGTTGACAGGCCGTTGTTGGGTAGTGTGCGTGTGGAGCCAGTGTCCTCAAATCACCCCATTCTGACCAATGAGTCATAGTCTAGTGTCTGCACCCCAGCAGCCCCTCCAGGTTTTGGGAAGTTCTAGGGGTAGCACTGCAGTGTACATGGGGACAGTGGGCTTAAAGGGAGCATGAGTCACTCCCAAAGGAGCCCTGGGTGTGTGGAACTCAGAACAGATGTTCAGGTGAGGTGCCAGCTTAGGGACAATTTGATCTGTTGACCCAAAGTGTCAGTTCCCTTGGGGTGCTATTTCATGAGTTGGCAGTCTGGCACAAGATCTGTTTGCTAGTTCCTGTTGAGCAAGGTCAACAAGGGTCCTCCTGATCCCTGTGAGATGAGAAGAGGCTCTATAGCCTGTGGCTGGCATGGAATGGGGCTTTGCAGGGAGGCATTAGTGAAGGTCAGTGGTGCTTGCATTGCGGTGATAAGAATAGGGAAAACCGTGACGGTGTGCTCAGACCCTCCATGAGAACGCTCACCTGACTTTTTTTCTGGCTCCTTTCCTTTGATTTGGAGAACACTGTGGCTGCTGCCTCCAAGCCACTGCTGGGAGCCCAGGGTGTCCAGACAGTATAGTAGTCCAAGCTGCACCATCAAGGTCACATTGCACCCAAAAGAAACAGAGAACAATGTGTGGGCGGGGATTTAAATCAAATCAATGGAGAGGTGGAGGTGCACATGCTTGACAGATCAAGCCTTTCCTTATCTGATCGGAAACTCGTAAGGAAGGGAAATTAAAATACACTCCCCCACCTCTCTGGCTATCATCTAATAAAGAATATTGGCCAACGCTTTGTTTTAGTGTCTGCCTCTCTACAAATGATGTGCAAACAATGCATAGGCATTGATTTTACTGCAATGGATCCCATTAGTCGTCTTGAGATTTCTACATATAAGATAGAGTCTGACACATACACAATAATGAAAAGAAAAGAACTTGCAAGGGGTGCGGGATTCACAAAAAGACCCGGACAGGAAGGCAGATCTCAGTTCCCTGGCAGGAAGGCACTGAGACAAGGTGTGTGCGCTTGTACATGCAGCAGGTCTGTTCCCTAGCTTAGTGGCTGTTCAGAGATGGATGCACCTGCAGTGATGTCAGCAGGCTGGCGTCAAGAGGGGGCAGTATTGCTCCCATTCTGGTCACCTATCCTTGGCTTCTGCTGGTGCAGTGCACAGACCTTGCATCCATCTTTCTCCTCCCATGCCCACTCCAGGCAAAGCCCACGTGAAAGAAAGTGGCAGGTTAAAGTGCTTTGAACACTGGGTGACGAACACAACTTACTAATCCTGTCATCGCCTCCAGCTAGCATTGGAAGTCACGTGATCAGGAACTGCGCTGATGCGACTCAAACCCAACCGCTGGCACTAGGAGACTTTGGCTAGGGTATCTGACCTGGGTCCTTCTCTGTTTCCCCATCTGTGAAATTGGGAGGATAATACTCTTCTGAGTTGCTGAGAGGGGCAAAGTAGGTGCTGAACTTTCTGCCAAATACCCAGACGCATGGTTAGATTACCATAAAGGGGAAGGGCCGCTTTTGTGGGCTGCAGGCTCCAGGAGAGGGTGGCTTAATGCAACAGAACCTAGGGCAGTGAAGGTGGCCATTCCAGGGCATTTTTCTGTGCCTCAGGAGGCGCCATGCACTGTATCAACTCTGGGGAGATGCCCGTGAAGGAGGCGCAGGTGCTGACACTAGGAAGCCATGTGTAATCAGGTGGCAAGAGGTGCTTTAGGGGGAAGCACGGCGCACAGTGCTCTATGACTGCGATAAAAACAGCAGTTACTTGAAGGTTACTTGAAACAATGGAAATTTATTCCCTTGGCGCTGGAGGCCAGAACCCCAAGATTCAGGTATTGGCAGGGCGGGTCCCTTCTGAGGGCTGTGAGGGAGAAGGTCCCCTAGCTTCTGGAGATGGCTGGCAGACCGTGGCTTGCAGATGCCAGTCCTTGCCTACACTGTCACATGCCCCTTGCCTCTCTGTATCTTCCCCTTGTCTGTCTTTCGGGAGGACACCTGGCGTAGAGCCCGCCTTCATTCGGGATGATCTCATCTCAAACTCCTTACCTTGTTCACATTGGCAAAGGCAAATTTGGGGAATCTAGGCATGGGAGGAACTTGGGAGGCCTTATTTCCTACATCTCAGCGTTAGAGTTGGCTAACATGTATCTGAATTTTGGAAAACAGTCTGGAATGATGGCTTTTGGAGGCAGAGAAACAAGTTTATGTGTAAGCTGTTCATGGGTAATTGCCGTGCAATCTTCTTGCATGAACGGGGGTCCTTGTACAGACGTGCAGCTTGTTGGAGGATTTCATGACCCAAAGAAGAAAAGGTTGTTTCCTGCAAGGGGCTCCTTCAAGTCCATTTTTGCCCCTCCTCTTGCCTACTCTCATATGCCTACTTAAGCAGCACCTTATATTAAAGTACAATGTACATTTAAAATGTAGGTATTTCTGGAATGTTTTCTCTTAGATACAACCCACTCTGCGCAACCAAGTTTTATAATTTTAACTTCATCCCACAAACTAATTTCTGATCCACGATTTGATGAACAACAGAGGACGGATTGCAATGGCTGGCTGGGCAGCCCCAGATAGGCGGGGTAAGCTCCATGAGGAGGCACGTGGCTGTGCCCACTTGACCATCCCAGTGATGCCTGCGCTGGTGAACTAAGATGGCCTCACCCTCCTCACTCCTTCCTTCTGCGAGATGGATGGCTCTGCCCCTTATAAATGTTTAGGTCTTATTTTCTTCCCTTATGATAACATCAACCCTGTTTCTTTGTGTCTGTTTTGGGGAAGAGTCTAGGAATGCTCATTGTCTTTGTAAGGCAGCTGATCTGTGCTAAAAGTGGGAGAAGATGACCTTGAAGTTCAAGGAAGGAGACGGCCCTGTCTTCATGGATGGTCCTTACACTGGTTTGGCCTTAAATGGCCAGTCATACAGATTCCTCCTCATATAGTCATAGGCTACAGCATTGCTGGGGCAGCTGGTCTATCTGCATTTCAAGTGGCTCACTGTGACACGGGATGTGGTGTTGACCCCAGACTCATGGGGCCGGAGACTCAGCTGCGCAATTCACACTCACTGCTCGGAGTATGGTCCAGATGGCGGTACCCTATCCACTGCTCAATAGTTCACATTGGACATAATATCAGATCTGTTAACTTCAGGATAAATGTCTTGGTTGGAGCTGCATTACAATGAACTATTTTATTCCAGAATTTCTCAGCCTTAGACTTTTTGAAAGGAGAGCATTGAAAGGAATTATTTAAAATGGTTTGCCTATAACGTGGTATCATTCTAGTACTCCTAGTAATGAGTCTTGATTTCCATCAACAGCTTCTGTCCTACTATGGGCTCTAAGTGGCGTCTGATGTGACTTGTTCTATCTGAGTTCCACAGAGCCCTGAGAAAATTCTCATGTTGCTCTGTACATTTCAAGGTCTTTGAAGATAATTGCTGTGATTATCAATAATCCTGCCATTTTCTCAGTATTGAAGTCTTTTTGATATGGTAGAAAACACATTTTCTGACTTTCAAAATCAATAAACAATGCTCAGATAAAATAACCATGCATTAGAAGCAACTATTAAAGACAATTTTTATATATTTCATTGGTCAGACAAGAAATCATAATAAACTTAAGAAATTTGGTACCCAACTGTAATGGCAATGTTATGTACTACAACTTTTAAAATGTAATCTAGGAAATTCCTTCAGGGGACTTTATTCCTGCTTAAATCCATACATCATTCAGGAAAAAAGATGTAAAATGAATGACCGAAGTATTAAAATCAAATTAGAGCGAAGTAGTGAAATAAATGAAACAAAAGAAATAACACTATGACTAGAAATTAATGAAATATATAGTATGTAGGCTTAACAACAACCGGAAAAATCTGGTGCTTTACAAAGAATATTTGAACGGTGACTAATCCCAGGCAAAACTAATCAAGACAAGATGAACGTAAATCAATATTAAGAGTAAAAATAGGGAAATAGATAAAGATAGAACAGATCTTAAAAACTAGAAGCCAATATCACGAGAAAATGTTATGCTAATAACAATTTTTTGAAGAAAAAACACACTGCAATGGCCACACAAAAACCAAAAATCGATTAAAGCCCTTAATTACTCTCAAAATTTCCCACGAAAGCATATCAGAGATAGATGACTTTCCTGGTGGTTTACCAAACCTTCATGAATTAGGTGAGTCCCATGATGTGCAGACTGTTCCAGAACACTAAAGGGGCAGGAAAATATCAAGTCCTTTTATGAGACTAGTGTAGCTCCCTTACCAAATGAGACACGGAAAGTATAGGTGAGAAGGAAAGGCTGGTATCACCCAGGACCACAGATTTAAACACCCTAAATAATACATTAGCAAACGGAGTTCAGTAATGTATAAGTGTAAAATGAGAAATAAAATAAATCTATATAAGATATATGTATGTATGTGTGTGTATACACAGATACACAGATACATACATACATATATATGGAAAACAGTATGGAGTTTTCTTATAAAAATTCAAACAGAACTACTACATGATCCGGCAATTCCACTTCTGGGTACTGATCTGAAGGAAACAAAATCCCTGTCTCAAAAAGATGTCTACATCCCCATATTTATTTCAACGTTGTCTACAGCAGCCAAGAATGAAAGCAACCTAAGTGTTCATGGATGGTTGAGTGGATAAAGAAGATGGGTCATATATATTATATGCTATGTATTATGTAGTATGTATTACGTATTATATGGATTGTGGTATACATAATGAAATATTACTCAGCCATAAAAAGAAGGAAATCTTGCCATTTGCAACAGCATGGATGGACCTCGAGGGCACCACGTGTCATGAAACAAGCCAGACACAGAAAGACAAATACCATATGATCTCCTTATATGTGGAATCTGAAAAGAAACCAACAAACCAAATTCATAAACACAGAGAACAGATTGGTGGCTGCCTGAGGCACGGGGTGGAAGGTGGGCACAATTTTTAATTAAAGAAAAAAGAAAATAATACTTTTCTATTCTGCTGGGATGGGAAGAACCCACTGCAGAAGAACAGGTTCAGGATGGTTTGCTGTCCACGCAAATGTAACATCGCACAGGATCACTATTATTTGTGCACGTGAACACACGCAACAAAAACCTCACCTGTCAGGAGTGATAACTAAATTTAAAAAAATAATGACTCTAAAAACGGTGACTTATAAAAGCTGATGGTAAATCTATAGATTTTTAAACAAAATCTGAAATAATTCTTGTAACTAGTCAATATTTTAATATTTCTTAAGAGTGATATGTAAGTGGGTGATGGCTGTCTTTTTTTTTACTTTTTGCAGATTTAAAATGTTCCAAAATATGAAAAAGAGACAGAAATATTAAAAAACTCTTGTATTCTTGGATTAGCTCCTTTCTCCTATTGTTAAGGAACAATAGTTAGCTAGGCTGTCTGCAAGCCCTTGGTCATCTTGGCCCGTGTCCTTGGGATCTACAAAGTGGCTAAAAGTGGCTCAGCAGTGACCGCAACCAGACACACCAACTCTGCCGTGGCTCCTCCTTCCTGGACCTCCCCCAGGGTGTGGCCGCCATACAGCCCGTGGGTGACTGATTTCATGGCGCTGTTGGTTCTGGCTGGAAAAATGAGTGAGTTTTATTTTGAATGCGTATTGTGTATTCCGTGTGTCATGTACCCCCAGCTTTCTTCCCCCTCCTTCAGATGCTGACCTCTGGAAAAGTCAGGACTGAGGTCAGAGGTTTTAGGTCTTGCCCTGTCTGACATCCCCCTGCCAGTCCCCAGGCACTGCGGTATCATCCTGGATCCCGTGCCCTTGTGCACTGTTGGGGGGACGCAACATGGAGCAGCCACTGTGGGAAACAATATGGCGGTTCCTCAGAAAATTAAAAATAGAATCAGCATATGATCTAGTAATTCCACTCCTGGCTTTTTTCCAAAAGAATTGAAATCAGGATCTCAAACAGATATTAGCACCACGATTATTCATGGAAAGTCAAGATGTGGAAACAACCCAAGTGCCCATCCACGGAGAAATGGGCAGTGTAAGTGTGATCCATACATACGATAGAATCCTCCGTCAGCCTTATGAAAGAAGGGAATTCTGCAACACAAGACAACATTGATGAACCTTGGTGACTTATGCTTAATTGAATCAGCCCATTATGGAGTGCCTGGCGGCTCAGTCGGTTAAACATCTGACTCTTGGTTTTGGCTCAGGTCCATGATCTTACTTGTGAGATCGAGCCTTATGTCAGGCTCTGTGCTGACAGTGCAGAGCCTGCTTCGGATTCTCTCTCTCTCTGTCCCTCCCCCGCTCACTTGGTCTCTCCCTCTCTCTTAAAATGAACAAATGAACATTAAAAAAATAAATTAGCCAGATCCTCCTACACTGTTGGTGGGAATGTAAACTGGCGCAGCCACTCTGGAAAACAGTGTGGAGGTTCCTCAAAAAATTAACAACAGAATTCCCCTGTGACCCAGCAATAGCACTGCTGGGGATTTACCCAAGGGATTCAGAAGTGCTGGTGCATAAGGGCACATGTACCCCAATGTTCATAGCAGCACTGTCTACAATAGCCAAATCATGGAAAGAGCCTAAATGTCCATCACCTGATGAGTGGATCAAGAAGATGTGGTTTATATATACAATAGAATACTACATGGCAATGAGAAAGAATGAAATCTGGCCATTTGTAGCAAAGTGGATGGACCTCAAGGGTGTCATGCTAAGCGAAATAAATCAGGCAGAGAAGGACAGATACCATGTGTTTTTACTCATAAATGTAACAGGATAAACTTAAGAGAGGACCATGGGGAGCAGAAGGGGGAAAAATAGTTAAGGAGAAGGAGGGAGGCAAACCATAAGAGACTCTTAAATACTGAGAACAAACTGAGGGTTGATGGGGGGTGGGGGAGAGGGGAAAATGGGTGATGGGCATGGAGGAGGGCACTTGTTGGGATGAGCACTGGGTGCTATATGGAAACCAACTTGACAATAAACTATAAAAGAAGATAAATAAATAAATAAATAAATAATATGTAAAACAAATAAGAAGATAAATAAATTAGCCAGGTACAGGAAGACAAACACTGTGTGGTCCCACTTACTAGCACATGTAACGGAGATTCACAGAATCAAGGAGAGGAAGGGTGGCCGGGGCTGGGGAGGGGAAATGGGGACTTGCTCACCAACGAGTGTAAGTTCCAGGTGCACGTGATGAAGAGGCTCTGGAGGCCACCTGAGCAACACTGTGCCTAAGGTCAATAACACAGTGTCATTCACTTACCAGCTTACGAGGACAGATGGCAAGTGAAACGTTCTTGTCACAACACAATAGAATCACAAAGGAGCAAAGACCTGAAGGACACCTGAACGATGAAGGGCTGGGGGTGGGCTTGGGGACTTCAGGCTGCGGAGGCCTTTCCACGATCCCTGCTGAAATGAAACCGCTGTGTTTCGTCATGTGTTTCTGTCCCACCGATAAAGATCTGGGTGCCCCACACCGCCCTCTGGGCCCTGATTTCCAGAGCTCGGAAACAGATATACACAGCACAAATACTCCATGTCCTGGCGGTCTGGAAGGCTCTCTGCAGACATTAAACCATGAGCAAACGCCAGGTACATCGCTGACAAGTTGACACAGTTATGGTCGTCAGCAAGAGAGAGATTATTTTAAAAACATCATGAAAGTGTTTCTTTTTGAGTTTTGAGGATAAGTTCTTGGAGACCGTGAAGAAAATAATCTTGCCAGTTGGAAATAAGAGTCTTCTTTTGGGAAGATGGACCAAAGCAGACCCAATACCTCGAAGAGGACAGAATTTGAGCAAGTGACGGCGGCAGGAACGAATTAAAACCATCCATTTAGACTCTTGGGTAATTAGGCAGCCGTTTATTGATGAATTGGGGCTGTGTGTAGGCAGATATTGATTTTTCTATGAAGCAATTATATCATGCTGGTAACTTTAATTCTGCCGGCTCAGCTGCTCAGAGCATCATTACATCTTACGCTATTGTGTCCTGTGTGTGCCTTCGGTTTGCAATTGCATTGGACCCAGTAAAACTTGAGGGTGCGTTGTAAAAATCAGCTGCAAATCAGAAGCTCTGATTTTCTTCTTACGGGAATGATGAGAACTAAAGATGGATTAACCTACTGCCTGGTGACTTAGGTTGAATTCCTCAAAAGCAGAATTCAAGGGGCACCTGGCAGCTCAGCCAGTTAAGCGTCTGACTCTTGATATCGCCTCAGGTCATGATCTCACAGTTAGTGGCTTTGAGTCCTGTCTTGCGCTCTGTGCTGATGGTGTGGAGCCTGTTTGGGCTCTTCCTGCTCTCTGTCTGCTCCTGCCTTACTCATGCTTGCTCTCTCAAAATAAATAAATAAATATGAAAAAAAATTTAAAAAGCAGAATTCAAGACAGGGATTTAACTTGCTGAGGGAAGGCTCTGTTGGAGAACCTGAAAGGAAGGGGTGAAGAAGGATTAAGAATGGGCAGAGCACACCTAGGACGTGCTCACAGACAGAGTCCAGCCTTGGTCTGGTCCTGGGGCGGGCTTTCCAGAGCACTGCTGAGTGGCACCCACTTGAGCCCAGGGGTTCTGTTTCCTCATATCAATGACTCGTTAATTATAGGCCACACGTTTGTGCGACTTCCCAGCTAAAGCAGTTCTGATCAGCAAATGACTCTTCTTCTAAGAGGGGGTGGCTGTGAGCTGTCCATCAGTACACATGACAGTGGGGAATGAGGGGCCCTGCCTGATAAAGGGGGTCTGGCTAGGGCACACGCCACCTGTGACAGTCCACTCCATGCAGGGCTCAAACTCACTTGTTCCCCACATGAACCTCATTCTACTCATGCGTCTGTGGTCACAAGTCTTGCACAAGGAGGTTTATGAAATAGCTGCGTCCACCACACCCCCCAGCTGAAAATGCTCCCTCCTCTCCTACCAACGTGGAGTCCTTCTCCATTCCAACTGGAAAGGCTGATCTACGTGGACCGCCTGGTGTGTTGACCCAATCAATGCTCATCCAGATTCAAGAGCCTGGTGATCAAACTCTTATCAGTGTCCAGTTGCTGTATGGACCTATGACCATTTACATTGCACGTAGGACACCAGCTTTACCGGGCGTGGGTATTACCCGAAAGCATTAGTGTTGCACTGACCTCACAGAGGTCAAGGTAAATTACCCCTGGGGGCAAAGAAGTCCTTCTGTGCATCTGACCATCAGCACGAGGTGCCCCAGCGATCAGGACTTTGCTTTATATATTTTTAAAAAACTTTTAAAATGTTTTTTTAATTTATTTTTGAGAGACAGAGAGAGATAGTGCGAGCAGGGGAGGGTCAGAGAGAGAGGGAGACACAGAATCTGATGCAGGCTCCAGGCTCTGAGCTAGCTGTCAACACAGAGCCTGACGCGGGGCTTGAACCCACGAACCGTGAGATTATGACCTGAGCTGAAGCCAGACGCTTAACCTACTGAGCCACCCACATGCTCCAGGACTTTGCTTTATACTTAGAAGGATTCTCTCCGGCCCATGAGCAGCACCGGCTCTCTCTAGACGAAAGGGCCTTGACACTGCGTGGGGACTGGCCACAGAGCCAAGCTTCGTTGAGGTGGGAAACTCAGATCCTCCAAGTGGGTCCCCGGGGGAGGCCGTGGCTGAGGCCTCCCCTGCTTCTTCCCCTTGTCTTCCAAGTGCACTAGTCAGCACCAACCATCCGAGGTCACGTTTCCTAGATGTGGAATCTTGAGACAGAGGTCCAAGTTCAGGTGCCCATGAGTGCAGCAGCCATGCTCCTCAGGAAAAAAAATGTGAAAGGGAAAGCAATTCTCGACAGGGAAGGAGAGAGCTGAGCACAGGCTGTGGTCTCAGGGGAAGAGCCAGGGATGGAGGGAGGTCCTGGGACCAAAATCACACTAGAAAGTGTCACCCTTTTGAGGCAGGAGACAGTCTTGTAGGGCGAATCAGTAAGCCGTTGGCTGTGGCCACAGGGCTGGGGTGAGGTGTCGTTAGCAGCCAACGCTCACGGCCGTTGTTGGTAAGTGGTTGGCGGGCTGGTGAAGAGGATTTGCATGACTCACCTTTACCTGAGTCGTGTGGGTTCTAAGTCCGCCTCTACCGCTGCCGGCTGTGTGAGCTGGCAAATCAGTTCTTCTAGGTGCCTAATCTATAAAATGCCAATAATACGCTACCAACATTAGCTATTATCACTGGTATTTGTTTATCTCGGTATTGTTGCTATTTATTATCCATCTAATGACATTTCCCCCCAAAATGCTGAGTAGGAACCAATCTTTTGGTTCATTGGAGATTCAAACTTTTTGAATTTGAGATGAAAGACCGGATGCGTATTCAGTCTGTGCTGTTGAATATTTAAAGGCACAATTAGCAGCTACAAGGTCGGCTCTAAAACTCCCCACACTCATTTGCTCTTATAAGGTGATACAATTACTCAATGCTCATGCTGAGTAAAATAATTAATAGCCTGTTGAATGAAAATTCTCATTATCTAAACATAGGAAATAAATGTGAGATACACCATCGGGTCTGGTTTATAGGTCAGGAAAGTTTGGTCTTGTGCCCAGATCCATTTCTGACTCCCTGGAGGACGCTGGGGAGATGGGAGGGGGGATGGCAAGCCTCTCCATGTCTCCCGTGGCTTTCTTAGTAAATGGGGGCAGGGAGGACACTGACATCCATGGGGGTTCGCTCAGCCTGGGACTGGTTTGTCACAAGAAGTAGAAATCCACTCTAACTAACTTAAGAGAAAGGACGTTATTTTAATCTTATTCTATTCCCTCCATCTGATTCACTGTTTTGAGGTGGATTGATAATCAGTTCATTATAGTCAAAACAGAGATTCAAAAACTCAAAGAAAAGTGTGAACTTTGGGGCTGGGAACGAACAATTCCATTTTCCGGCTGGACACAGGCCTGCCCTCCCTGCTGGGACAGTGAATCGAACTGAGTCACTGGTGGCCCGGACATGGCGGGTCCAGGCCGTTTGTTTCCGGCCGGCTGTGCATGTGTGAGGTGCAGAGTGACCCCGCCGGGGAACCCGGCCTTTCAACTGTGAACAACGCATTTAAAAGTGTTTGCATACACTTTGCGGATTGTAACTATTTATATAATTTACATCTGATTTCAGGAAGTAATAGCCAATTAAACCGCCTGAGTGTGGGATTCTTGCAGAAAGACATTAACAGTGACATTTTCACTTCTGTTCCGTGAGTTCCTGTGAAAATCATTAGCGTGCTGAAGTGTTTGCTGATAATACGTCAGGTGGGAAAATGACTGCTCTTTCAAGGGACTTCTGTTCAAGTAGAGTCATGTTTCACTTTAAGTTTAAAGATTAAATTTTCTGTCATCATTTTAAGTTATTTATGCATGAAGAATAATTTAGGTGCGATAAAACAATTTTGTGGACCTCAAAAAAAATTCTACTTCCTGAATCTTCCTCCGGTCTAGGAATGTGATGTCCTTAAAGATGTCTTCTAGTCACCAGGACACCGTATTCTGATGAAGTTACAGTGATTGCTTTGGATGACCTACCTATGAAACCTTTACCCATCACAGGGATGAAAATATCTCTCTATTTCCCTTTAAAGCTGCACAATTTTACCTTACATATTTAGATGTATTCTCCATGGTGTGAGGTGGGGGCAATGTTTTTTTGTATCCACCTTTTCCAGAATCATTTTATTTATTTTTGTTTTAAACATTTTTTTTAATGTGTGTTTATTTTTGAGAGAGAGAGAGGGAGACACAGAATCTGAAGCAGGCTCCGGGCTCTGAGCTGTCAGCAAAGAGCCTGATGCGGGGCTTGAACTAATGGACCATGAGTTCATGACCTGAGCTGAGATTGGATGCTTAATCAAATGAGCCACCCAAATTATTTTATTGAAAATAATTTCTTTCTTCTTTGGATTGTTTTGGCAACATTTTTGAAAATTGAGTGACTGAGTGTGGACCTAAATTGGGGCCCTCTATTTTGTGCAATAGATAAATCTGTCCGTCTTTGTGTCTGTCCTGTACGGTCTTGATGACTCGTGCTTCATTGTAAATCTTGTCGTGTAAGTCTTCCAGCTTTGAACTTCTTTCATGCGATGGTTTGGGACATGCCAGGCCTTTCATGCTTCATACACATTAGGGAATCAGCTTGTCCGTGTTTAGATTACGAGACTGTTGGAGCTATATTTGGAATCACATTGATGCTCTGGGTCACTTTGGGGAGAACGGAGTTTTCTGATCCATAAATATGGCATCGCTGTACAATCAGTTAGATCTAATTTAATGGATCTCAGTAATACTTGCTGTTTTCTTAAGAAGAAATTAATATTTGATTTGAAAAGGCAGAAACATGCCTACCTTTTGTGGCTTGCGTGAGAACTGATGGGGAAGACCTCGGGGAACTTTTGGGGGGATGATGTTCTCCATCTTGTTCAATGACAGGTTGCACGGGTGTGTATATGCACACTTCGAAACTCAGGAACACACATCTAAGTCTGTCTATTCTATTGTATATGGATTTTAGATAAAAAGAAAAATAACCTGTTGAACAAGTACCAAATCCTTAAAATAAATCAGTAGTAATGGGTTTGGTCTGAAGTGTATGGATATCTAAAACTTACTCTCAAATGTAATAAAATAAGGCGGGTTGATAGATGGATAGATGGAAGTTGGTGTGTATATATTAAGTAAAGTCAAATGTTCATGGTAGACGCTGGGTGTGTATATAAGAGTTTATTGTGGGGACGCCTAGGTGGTTCAGTTGGTTAAGCATTCGACTTTGGCTCAGGTCATGATCTCACAGTTTGTGAGTTTGAGCCCCATGTTGGGTTCTGTGCTGGCAGCCTGGAGCCTATTTCAGATTCTGTGTCTCCCTCTCTGCCCACCCTCCTCATGCTCCCTCTCTCTCTCTCTCTCAAAAGTAAATAAACATTACAAAAGTTTGTTGTGAAGGACTTGCAGGTGTGCAGTGGGCTTGAACATTTTCATAATAAAAGGCTGGAGGAAATGTGGGAGTAAAGTCTTGTGGGGACAAATAAAAACTAAGGGAATTTGTCATCAACAACACATACTAAAAATCTTGAAAAGGTTTTTCAAGCAGAAGGAAAATGCTTACAGCAGAAGGATGGAGATGTAGAGATGAGTGAAGAGCAAATGAAGGTCTGGACGGCCTGAAGCAATCACAGTATCATCTTGTGGAATCGAACATGTGCTGAGTTAAATTCAGGAGGACAATTAAGTGGGAAGGGGCTAAACGTGTTAAGGCCCTGGCCCTGTCAGCGTCATGTTCAAGTGTAATAAATCAAGGGTGCACGTTATAATGTGTATGGTAGTGACTAAAAGAATGTTTAATTGCTAATCTAATAGGAAAATAAAACAACGTAAAGTATGTGATTAATTCCAAAGTAGACAATACAGGAGAGAAAATAAAACATAAAATGGGTCGCTCAAATTAAAAACAAAAGTATGGGGCACCTGGGGGGCTCAGTCGATTAAGGGTCCAACTCCTGGTTTCAATCCAGGTCATGATCTCATGGTTTGTGGGTTGAGCCCCGCGTCAGGATCTGTGCTGATGGTGTGGAGCCTGCTTGGGATTCTCTTTCCCCTTCCCTCTCTGCCCCTGCCCTATTTGCACGCGCTCTCTCTCTCTCTCTCTCTCTCTCTAAATAAATAAATAAATAAATAAGTAAATAAATACCTTAAAAAATGGGATGGTAGAACATAGAACCAAATACACCAGTCATTCCTTTGAATGCATATGGACTGATACTCCAATGACCAGATTGGAATGGTCAGACTGGATAAAAAATAAAATCGAACTATATTCTGTTCACAAGGAACACAAGCATCAGAATTGAAGAAGTAGTGTAAAAGATGTGCAAGACCTGTACTTTGAAATCCACAAGACTTTCCTGAGTAAACTTGAGGAAGAACTTGACTATACACCTTATGCCACATTCCCGCGTGCATGAAAGGTAAAGATGCCAACTGCCCCTGAATTGCTCTACACAGTTAATGCAATGCCATCCCACTCCCACTTATGTTATTATTTTTTTTAAATAACAAGTGAAGAGCTGATTGTTTTGATGCTAAACTTAAAAAATAAAAAGACAAACCAGTATCAAGTTTGGCGAGAATGTGGGGAAACTGGCTGTCTGGCATGCTCAGTAGAGGATGCAGATTTGCACCGCTCTGCACGTCCACTTGTCAGGATGGACTCAGACCTTCCACGTCTTCAACTCTATGTACACAAGTCAACATCTGAAAACAGCGGGCCTTTGGTAGGACAGATAAGCACCCTCAGTGCAGACAACTTCAGAGAACTGGGCAGCCCTGAGGGTGAACAAACCACACACGAAAGCCGGGGAGGGTGTATTCGGAAAGCTGCCGATTCAGTGGCTATTTACAAGCCCAGAATGTTCAAGGAGGCTTCAAGGAATTCACAGAGCTAACTTTGTTCACTGTCTTACTCACATTCCCCGTGGCCGACGTGCGTGGTTGTTGATTAAGGGCTGAACACGTTCACCAGTGTGAACTGATGAGTACTGAGCAAGTGGAGGGTTTGCTCCCTGAAGGGACCACTGGGTGCACGCAGCAGCTGCTGGCCAAGCACCTATGATGGTGAAGAGTTGTTCTTGCACAGCTCTGACCAGCGCCCCCTGGAGGAGCTTACGCTTGGGCGCAGGTTACTACTTGGAAGGGGAGAGGAAGGGGGAAAGAGAGCGGGGAAGAGTGAGGGACACAGATCAAGGGAGACTACTGAATACTGAAGATGAACCATGGACTGAAAGGCGAGGGGGAGGGAGGGAGGGGGTGACGGTCATGGTGGGGGACACCTGTGGGGAGAAGCACTGGGTGTTACATGGAAACCAGTTTGACAATAAACTATTATAAAAAAAATGGGGCATGTATGTGTACGTGGGGTTTCTGCAAGTAGCCAGTATTCTTGGAATTAGATAAAAGCACCCAGAGCTGACTAATCAAATGCCCCTCACGTGCCCTGCCTGATTCACTCACAGGGATGCTCGTTCTTCCAGAAAACACTTGTGTAACTCTTTTGTGAGTTGATTATGAATATATTTTAATCTGATACTTTTAGCTAAATAGCTTTTTTAACCAGACTACTAAATGATATGGGAAAAAACATGTTTGTTTCATATTAAGTAATAAAGTTTACCTAGCAGTAGGCAAAATAGAAGTTAATGTTTGTAAAAAAAAAAAAAGGTAAAAGGAAAAACAAACAGAGCAAACATTAGGAAGAAAAATAACAATACTCTGACAGCAACGCTCCCTGCAGTATCATATTTATTCCACATCTTCATCTTCTTCCACTTTACTACCTGTTTATGCAAAACTTAACACCATCACGTGTACTGTTGTCATAAAAACTAAATGTGCTTTGTTTTAGCTTACTTGTATGTTTGTCACCAAACTTCTACTGAGCCTGGACAGTAGGCAAGGCATTGTTTTAAGTGCTGCAGGTCCCAAGTGCATCCATGTCATCTGTCAGCAGATCCTTCCACTCTGCCTCAACTCTCGATTTTTCTGGAGTCTGCAAAGAACCGGAGGGAATATTGCTGGCATATTTCTCTGACTTCCATGCTTGGATATTCCTTCCAGACACTACAGTTGAGTGTCTACTTGGAAACACACTTTCTGCAAGGTGAAACTAAGCACTAAATTTATTTTAGAAATCAAAAACAGGGGCGCCTGGGTGGCTCAGTTGGTTAGGCGTCCAGCTTTGGCTCAGGTCATGATCTCGTGGTTTATGGGTTCAAGCCCCACTTTGGGCTCTGTGCTGACAGCTCAGAGCCTAGAGCCTGCTTCAGATTCTGTGTCTCCCTCTCTCTCTGATCATCCCCTGCTCACACTGTCTCTCTCTGTCTCTCAAAAATAAATAAAAAACAAAATAAAATCTACAAATCAAAAATAAAGAGAAAAAAGTAGTGGCCAGTTTTATTTTTGATAAAGAAAAACCACTCTCTAATACTATCACTTGGTCTGTTCTTCTGTTTTTGAAAATTAGAATCATGACTCTTCATGCACACACATCATTATGTAATCACTCACTTATTAGAAGACTGTTGTTTTTCAAGATCCACTATGAAATAAACATCCAGGTATGGACAGCAAGTATGTTTTTAAATTTTTAAAAATGCTTATTTAGTTTTGAGAGAGAGCCAGAGAGACAGAGTTGAGCAGGGGAGGGGCAGAGAGAGAGAGAGAAGACACAGAATCTGAAGCAGGCTCCAGGCTCTGAGCTGTTAGCACAGAGCCCAGTGTGGGGCTTGAACTCATGAACTGCAAGATCATGACCTGAGCTGAAGTCGGAGCTTCACCCACTGAGCCTCAGGCGCCCCTGGGCAGCAAGTATTCTGAACAAGAGGGGAGCTGGGCGAGTTACAAAAGGAACCAGGAATGCCTTTCTGTTTGCACGTGTTTCCAGCCGGCACCTCTCGTGCTGTCAGTGAGGTGGATGCAGAAGGAATGTTCGAGATTCACAGGGAGTTCTTCATTCACGCTAGGCTCAGCTCTTCCAGGGGCCACTGTGATTTCCCTACAGACTCGCAATATTGCCAAATACCCCGCTGACACTCACGCAGGCCCATCATTGCAATCCTCGAGGCTCCTTTCCCGTGCCTGCTGCCAGCACCCGGGCCCCGGGTCCCAGCCCCGGGCAGGGTGGGGAGCCCGCGGGAACCGTGCACCTCACTGCGGTGGCGGGCGGGGCGGTGTATTCGGCGGGGGCCCGAGATGTGCATCCTTTTCTGAGGCGTGTTCCCTGTTAGCTTTGCCTGCACTCACTCTGGGAGGACTGGGCCCCAGGAGCTCCAGGGCTGAGATCTAGCAGGCGGCATCCCCACTGGCTAACCCTGAGCTAAACGGAAGCCAGGGCACTTGTCACTGGCGTGTCACCAGGTTTCCTGGGCGCATGATAATGGCCGTTGAGTGGCTCGATGCACTTCCCAACATCACTGTTTCTACTCACTCAGGACGCTACAGCAGCATCCAGGCTTTCTTGGTGTCCGCTGCAGCGACCTTGAATGATAAACTGTGAGCGCCATGAACCTTACACCTCGGATTGCATTTCTGAGTGATATTGAGCCTATCCTGTTTCCACAGGTCTGATGACATATGCTGCTTACCCTCTGAGAAACTTCCTTGCTCCCGGGATCACAGGCCATCTTCTGGAAGCTTCCACCTCGCAGAGGCAGGCCTTCACTTCCCACATCTCCCACCGGTCTCTGAGCACCACGGCGGCAGGAGCACTGGACCGTGCATCTGTGTGCTGGCGGAGGCCGAGGTGGTCCTGACCTTGACAGCCGTCGCGTCCTTCTGCTGCTGTGGACAGAAGCACAAAGACAGGCATTTTGTGCCCCGAGAACTTCGATTCTGTCCGGCCCACTTCGTCCCATCACTTATTCCCCAGGCGGGGGGATCCATGAGCCCGGGACCTTGGGTCCGGCTGTCCTTTGGGGCGGCTTGCTGCCTTCCGGTGTGAGGGAGCTTCTGCTGCCGTGTCGGGGCAGGGACAGACCCTCCAGGGCTGTCCACCGTCCCTCAGTGCCGGAGGCTCCGACACACCTGCCCCGACATGAGGAATACCTATTGTCGATGCGTCTGCGGGTGTGATGTGACTCCTGCCTGAGCCCAGCCTGCGCATCTCTGAATCGGTGCAAGGCGTTTGGCGGAGCTGCGCAGCACTCGCCTCCCGTGGGGCAAGCGCTTACTTTCCTTCAGCGTGGAGGGTCCCCCCCAGGCCTTCCACCTTCCGACATGGTTTAAAACAACTCAGAGCTCCTTTCATGTCAGGGAGGACTCCGGTCCTGGCCCTCGGGGGCAACACCTTGGACAGGTCTCCAGGGCACCCTTGGGCAGTCCTGACTGGGTGCGCCCACCCCTCAGCAGTGACAGATGGCTTTGGGGACAGTTTTCTTTCCAGATTCTACCACATGCTAATATGGATGCAATGTCTCCCTTCCAAATGCCACAGTGGGCTGATCAATCCATGGCGGGTGCAGAAAGGGCCAGCTGGCTCTCTGTGCTCTGGGAATACAGCCACCTCAGGGACCCACAGGACACCCAGGACCTGTCTGGGCTTCCTAGGCATGGGTGGCATGTCCCCATATCATCACACCCTCTGGAAGTTTCCGCAGTGAATGTGGACACTTGCCCCAGGTTCTGGGTAAGAGGGAATCACCACCTGTACACAGCGCCCAGACTCCGTCCACACAGCACGGAGTAGCCTCGATGTCTTGTCACTCTAAGGAGAGTCCTCATGGCCCACGGCCTCTGTGAGAGCCACCATCTCCAGCTCACTTAGTGGGTTGAATGAAAGTATCCTAGCATATTCCAAAGGGCATCCTAATTGCAAACTTTAGTTGTGTTGGATTTTATTCAAAGAAAGGAACCTGTTGGGGTGCCTGGGTGGCTTGATTGGTTGAGCATCTGACTCTTGATTTCGGCTCAGGTCATGACCCCAGGATAGTGGTGTCAAGCTCCATGCTCAGCATGGAGCCTGTTTAAGATCCTCTCCCTGCCCCCGCCCCCCCCAAAAGAAGTAAGGAGCATGTTACTTAGTCTTCAACACCCTTGAGTTTTCTAGTGGGCTGTGTATCGGCGTGGACTGATTGATGGTGGGGCTCGAACAGATGTGGAAGGCACGGCATCCTCACTGCTCTAAAATCCTTCCTTTGGCCTGCATGAGCTTATAGGACACTGACCCATAGAAGATGTGTCCAGACTGAGAGGAGTGACACCAGGCTGATTGTCTTGAAACTGTGTTTAGACACAGAAATGAAGCCAAGGGGACAGGAGGCATCTCTGGAAGTGGGAAGGATATTACATCAACAGCTTTATCACCAAGGAAGGAGCGGGGACAGGCATCAAGGGTCACTAAGGTTTCTGATTGCTGACAGCTGGTGCGCCTCTTAGCAGTAACGTCCTTCAGTCTCAGGTGACCCCAGCGGGCAGGTGGGGTCGCTGTCCATCGAAGGCTCAGAAGGGTCTAGTGAGCTGCCCCAGGCCACACAGGAACTCCTCTGCAGGGTGCTTGCAACTCTGCTGGCTTAGGGCCTTCATGCTGCCTGTGCCTGGGGCCGTGTGGCCGGGACCCTGTGGCTAGGACGGTGGCCAAGACCATGTGGCCAGGACTGTGTGGCTCGGGCCGTGTGGCCAGGAGCGTGGCCGCAGTGGGGCTTCCCTGGGGGGTCGGCACTTCCTGCACCCAGAAGAGCAGCGATAGTAACAGACTCATTTTGCGCACACAGTGCTGGGGTTCTTCTAGCTTTAAAGTAGGGGCCTGATTTGAGTTCACAAGTAGGACAGCCTCCTGGATTAACTCTCACGGGCCAAGGGGACCCGGCCGAGTCCCTCTCTCTCTCCTGGCTGGGGCTACAGTCCGAGCAGGAACCCTTCCCTATTCAGGTCCCACCAGTGCATGTAAAGGGCCATCACTGGACGTTTGTGGACCGCCGCCGTGGGCAGGGCGTGCCTCCGGCTCCGGGACTTCTCACCCTCGGTCTCCGCCCCCGAGCCCTGCCGCCTAGCCGGGCTGTGGCCGCACCACACTTTTACTGCTCATAAGGACAGGAACGTGGATGCCTCGTATCCAAATAGTTTACGCTCTGCCAAGCCCTCTCCAATATAAAACTCTTCCTTAAGTTCAGGTCCAGAATCATCCTTCACGATCTATAAAAGTAAAAAATAGAGCATTGGTGTTGGGAGCAGAACTCTTAAAAAAGTGAAAGTTTTTGATTGCTTGCAATCAATCAATGGGACTTAGAACGCTGAGCGTTGGAAAACAATATTTACCAAATTACCATTTTTTCGTGCTTTGGAAAATTGGGCTTTCATTTTCTTTCACACCCGAATGTACAGAAACAACAGGCCTTGAGAGGAGAATGAATCAGCAGATGAAGGCACAGAGAGCAGAGAGAAGCTTTCATAGCAGAGGCTATTTTGGGAATTTGGTTGTTTTCCTTTGTGAAGATAATTCATCATTTGTGTGTGAGTGTGTGTGTGCGCGTGCACAGCATTTTGTTAAATGGCATTTTGGTAAATTATTGGCTTCAAATTCGATTAGCAAATGATGGTTGTGGATTATAGCCAGCCAAACACCTTTACTGCGCAAGAGGCATGGATGGTGAAGGACCAGAAGTAACCACTGACGTGGCTGTGGCCGGCAGCGGTGGGCAGTCCTGCCCTGGCTCTGGGTGAAAGGCCCCTGGGGGGGGTCTGGTGCGTATGTGCGTGCCCCCCCATTCCACCTACCCCTGCCTTTGTAAAGGCTCCATGGATGTGGAGGGAGGAGCTCAGAGACATGCAGGCTACCTGGAGTTCTTTCTCAGCCCGTCAGGACACCTGCAAACCCAGGCTCCCGTCCCGGGGTCTTCCAGGCAGAGGAGCGAGGGAGCACGGCCTCACGGGGGAGAACTGTGACATCCATTGTTTCTACTGCCTTCTCTGTAAGAGGGTACAGGACCGCCACTGGGTGACGAGACATGCCGGTGTGGATGAGGAAACCCAGCTCCTCCAGCCCCAGACCTGAGCTCTGAGGCGGGCGCACGGCCCGTGCATCCGGGGGCGGTGTCTCTGGATGAGCCCGGAGGAAGCTGTGAGGTGGACCCCAGGCTGCGGCAGTGAATGGGACTCATTGCATCACCCGAGGCTGCAAGCTTGGGGTCGGCACCTCGAAATCATGGTCATCATCTATTTCCTGAATGTATCTTAGTGATGTTTGCAAAACGGTGCTTTGACCACGGCCCCTTGTACTTGGCATCTTGCATCTCTCTACCTTTGTCCGTAGGGACAAGCTTGCAGCCTCCTTCCTAGACATTAGTTTGACCATCAGATTTGCCAACCAATCTGGGATGCTTCGGGAAGTACAAGACAGAAGAAAAAATATTTAAATAATTTAACTCATGTAATTTTTTAAAAGTTTATTTGTTTTTAAAGAGAGAGTGGAGAGAGCAATCAGGGGAGGGCAGAGAGGGGGAGAGAGGGAGAGAAAATCCCAAGTAGTCTCCCCCACTCCAATGCAGAGCCCAATGTGGGGCTCAAACTCACGAACTACGAGATCATGACATAAGACAAAACCAAGAGTTGGATGCTGAACCGAATGAGCCACACAGGCCCCCCAACTTATGTAACTTTTAAAACACCTATTTCCTGAACACCTGATTTTATTATATTAGCAGGCCTCTAAAATAATTCTATTAAAAAAAGGTTAAAAATTTATAAACATTAAAGTAACATGTATGCTAAAGAAAGATTTAATCTTCATATGAAAGATTTAATCTTCAGAGGAAGATTTTGATCTCAACATTAAAATCATATTAGCAGAATCATTATTTTTAGTATATATTCATAAACTGTATTTGTTATTTAGTGTATTTATTACTAATACTAGGTCACTAATATTTCTCCATACAATGTATTTTAATATGGTCTTATTTTTTAAAACCTTTTCAAAAAATCAGTTATAAGTGTCTACACAGGTGCATTTCATGGTTAATAAATTTGAACTCATCGAGTCCTTAATTGACTCATAGTAGTCCTAATGGAGACCATCTTCTTACAGATGCCGACATACCTGGTGAACTCAAAGCAAGTCACTCAACAAAGGAGGGAATTATTTTTTTTAATGTTTATTTATTTTGAGAGAGAGAGAGAGAATCCCTAGGCTCCCCACCCAAGTGCCCCACCAAAAGAAAGGATTTTAAGTTTTGTTTTGAAATACATAAACATTTGAGGACAAATGCCTTCATGGCCTCTGATATTCTTTCTCCATTCAGACCTCTGTTCTTTGACAAATATTTTTTAAAGACAAAATGTATTAAATAAATGGTTTCTCTTCATGAATTTTCAAAATTGCCCCGAATTTTGATGTCAGAAACCGTAGGTCTCCACTGCATCCCATTCTGCTGCCAGTTATATATTTATGCAGTTAAACGTTGGCATTCCACCAAATACCCTGCACAAACGCTGAGATGGAAAGTTTCAAAATTCTCTTTGGAACGCGGTATAAACTGTCATCTTTTCATCTGCTTTGTTGCTCATTTCCTCTCTGTGGCCAAGTTTCATTGTCACTCTCTCTGTTAGCGATGTTCTAGATGATGCACATTTGCTAAAAGCTTCAAAAGCAGAAGTTTTCTTGACCTACATTACTGAGCGCTCGGGTTTACAACTTTCCAGTTTTGTTCAGAGGACGTCAGAACACGCCACCTTTTGGCAGGACGCTGGTGATCAACAAGGAGTCCTTCAGAGGCACGGGTAGGTTTGGTTTTGAGAAGTTTTTATTGACATATATTTAAAGTGTGTGCATTTTATTGGTACCACTTGATCTTGATGAATTTTTATGAACTCACATACCTGTATAAATACCACTCAGACAACGATTTTAAATACTCCCTCCCCTCTTCCCAGCCTTTACCTCTTCCAGGCAACAATGGTGTTCCTCATGGGACTTTTCTTCCTTCATGGGGTGCAGAAGAAGGTTCCCCAAAGATGTTCAGGTCCCAGTGCCTGGGATTTGTGAATGTGCTACGTTACATGGAATAGGGTTGGGGTGCAGCTGGAACTGAGGTTGGTGACCAGCTGACCTGGAAGTTGGGAGCTCGCTCTGAGTGACGCGGTGGGCGGTGTGATCCCCGGGTCCTCCCACCTGGATGACTGAGGCAGAACACACAGTTGAAGTGAGGCCTTGTGTGGAAGATTCTGCAGGTGATTTCTGGCTTTGGAGGTGGAGGAGGGGGCTGGGCGCCAAGAGATGCAGGCAGCTTCTCAAAGCTGGAAGAACATATGTCCTTCCCTGGAGTCTCCTGGAAGAAATGCCACTCTGACAACAGCTTGAGGTTCAGCCTGGGGAGACCCATTTCAGACTTCTGACCTTCAGCACTGAGAGAGAATAAGTTTGCATTGCTTTAAGTCACTGAATTTGTGGTAATTTATTGCAGGAACGACAGAAAACTAATTCACTCTGTCTTCATCTCTTTGGGCTGCTATAACGAACGCCGCAGAATGAGTGGATTATCAACAACAGACATTTACATTTCACATTTCTGGAGGCTGTGAGTCTAAGATCAAGGCAGCAGGAAATTCCATGTCCAGAGAGCTCCTGCTTCCTGGCTCCTAGCTGGCCATCTTCCCGCTGTGTCCTCACGTGGCAGATTCAGAGAGTGAGGTCTCCGTGTGTCTTTAATAAGGGCACTGACCCGCAGTGGGGGCCCACCCTTATGACCTAATCACCTCCCAAAGACCTTACCTCTTAACAAGATCATAGTGGGGATCAGGTTCCAACATATGACTCTGAGGAGGAGGGACACCAACATTCAGCCTAACGCATACCATGTGCATTAGACTGATGGTGTTCTTGTGTCCTTGCGGAGGTATAAATTAAAGTTAAAGGTACAAATTATAAGCTTACATTTTTAAAAGTTATTTTTAAGTAAACTCTACCCCCAAGGAGGGGCTGGAGAACTCACCAGCCCCAAGATCCAGAGTCACGTGCTCTCCTGACTGAAGTAGCCAGGCGTCCCTAAGCTTACGTTTTTGATAAGAGTTGACAATGTTACAGACACTTGTGTAACCAACATCTCAGTTGGAGAACATTCCCCTCATCTCACAAAATTCCTTCAAACTGCTTTCCGGTGATCTCCAGTCTGGTCCCTAGAGACCACCACAGTCTGATCTCTGTTACCGTGAGTTAACTTGCCTGCTATTGAACTTCACATAAATGGAATCATAAGTCATAGTGTGCCTTCCTTTATACCTGGCTTCTTTTTCTTAGCATAATGATTCTTCCAATCTCCTGTTGTGGATATTGGGTGGTTTTCCAGTTTGGGGCTAATATGCATAAAAGTGCGAGTCATTTCTGGCCACATTCATTCATTCTTCTTAAATGCATGCTTTGGAGTGGGATCATTGAGTTGCATGGTCAAAATATGTAGTTAAAATATTTTTTAATGTTTATTTATTTTTTGAGAGAGAGAAGGGAGTATGGAGTGGTGGGGGTGGAGGGAGAAGAGAGAGAGGGAGACACAGAATCCAAAGCAACGGTCCAGGCTCTGAGCTGTCAGCACAGAGCCCAATGCAGGGCTCGAACCCTCGAACCATGAGATCATGACCTGAGCTGAAGTTGGACGTTTAACCAATTGAGCCACCCAGGCGCCCTGCCAATTTGTCTTTCAAAGTGACCATGCTTTGTAAAGTAGGAGAAATCGGCTTTCTCCAAATTCACCAGAACACCGGCTACCGTCGGTCATTTTAACAACTGATATTCCAGGGGGTGTGAAGGGCATGATTTGAATATGATTTCATAGCCCAGCAAATTTTTCTTTGGTGAATGGTGGGTTCAAATCTGTTGTCTCCTTTTAAGATTAGGTTGTTTGTTTTTACTATTGATTTGTTAGAGTTTTAAAACTTCCACTCTGGATACCGTCTTTTGTCAGATATATTTCCCCTGCCTGTGTCTTGTCTTTTCTGTATCTTCTGAGCAGCACGAGTTATAGTATTGACAAAGCCCAACTTACGGTTTTTCCTTTTTCTGGCTGGTGTTTTATGTCCATACGTTATTATGAAGATAAAAGCTTACATTCTGTGCTGGTAGCTTTATGGTCTTAGCTTTACATTCTGATCTGTGAGCATCTTGAATGAACTTTTTAACACAGCACAATGTGAGGTCAACATTTATTCATATTTCCCTGAGTGTTTGTTGTTAATACCATGTATCACACACTTTTTTGCATTTTTCGTCATCCTTAACCACACGTGCTTGGTTTAGTGACTCTGTGCCTTTGTTAAAAATGTGCGCATCTAACAGGGAAGCTGCTACTTGGCCAAGCTCTCTCTCTCTCAGCTGGATTCAGCGTGGTTATGAATTACGGATGCACCACACTCAATTTGAAGTGAAATTCTGGTTCATAGAATTTTACTCCAGTAAGAAATGTGCTTTTGCCATAACATTTTGCTCCACCAAAATTTGTGTTAACATCACCACACAGAACAAATAATTCTATGCTCGGCGTTGAATATACAAAAACGTTAACGATAATGTTTTACTTCCATCAAGACAAACTTCTGAAAGCTTTTCTCTGACTCCATGAATGGCATAAAATATTTAACAATTATTGTAATTATCTGGCTTTCTACTGAAGCATCTGACGACACGGACACTACTAACCTGTCATTTAGCTGTTTGTGAAGATTTTCTGTTACGGGGCCAACCTATTAATAGATGTTTCTTCACTTTCTGTCCGAGCACGGGAAAACTTGGAACTGAAAATGGATACAATTAATGTAGAAAAGAGTCATTTGATTTAAAGTTCAGTGAGTCAGAGCAAGAAGTGACTTCACCTTCTGCAGCTGGTCCTGTGAAACTGGCAGCTTCCAATGTCACTCCGTTAAATCACGGACGGTTCTCTGTGAGTTTGTATCTTTGATGTTTATGTGGGCTGTGATGTCACCATGTCCTTGCCGGGCAGGGCACCTGGCAAATATCGGCTGATAAGTCATGCGAGGTTAAACGTTTATCACCAATATTCCTGGAAAAAGGAGTAACGTCTCACCAACACACACTTCCAATCGTTGGGTCACGGCTGCTGAATGTGTTTAATGAAGAAAGGTCAAATAACATAAGGAAGCATTTGTAGATTTTGATAACACGTTCAGAGCTATGGCGGCAGGAGCATTATGATGCTCTGGCTCATTTGATTCCGCCTCCATCTCCTGAACCCTGGTCTGTGGTTTCCCACATTCACCACTAGCCTTGTTGGTGGTGACGGGATGCATCTCACAGGCTTCAGCAAGCAGGTGACAAAATTGGCTGGTAAATCAATAGATGGCAGGAGAGGCAGGTTTAAGAGACGCTCCCGTTCTGACTCGAGAGAGGAGGGACTTGGCTGCTGGTGTCTAAGCATTTTATAAGCAGGTGCCCTGCATTCTGCCCTTGAAAAAAAGGTTGCACAACTCTCACGTGCTGTGACGCCGGGTCGTGCTTGTCACCGAACTGTGTAAATGAGCTCCACTGAACTCACTTTACTTTATTTTGGTGCAACCAGCAATAATGACACTTTGCTAAAACCCGAAAAATTTGAGACAAATACCAAATCAAATGGGGTGACAATAATCAGGCGCTTCCCTTCCAGCTGAGACAAAGGGTCACGTCCACCCTTCGTTACAGCTTTGCAGATCTGGCCCCTGCTGGCCTCACCTGCCACATCCTACCAGCACTGGACACCAGTGAAGAGAGACCTTCACGCCCGTCTGCGTTGCTAGACGGCAGGTCTGCGGCGCAGCGGTCGTGGTGGATTGACTCACCTCGGGGTCCCCGTGCCGGACACGTGGAGGGCGCTAAAGCGTGTTTGTTGAGTCAACCCGAGTCATGAGAAGGAAGGCCCCGGAGGGAAGCAGGGCCTCTCTGGGCTGTCAGGGGAGACAGTACCCCCTCGGGAAGGGTGTGTGCAATCCACTCTGTGGGTGGAGACAAGACCAACTTGCAGATGCCTCCCGGAAACCAAGCGATGCGCTAACGGAAGTGTCTGATGCCTTTTCATTACTTCATGTCCACTTACGATTTTGTGATCACAGTGCTTGAGTGGTGCTGAGCGTAACAGATCAGAATCTTTTTTTAAATGTTTATTTATGTATTTTTGAGAGAGACAGAGAGAGAAAGAGAGAGCTCACAGAGGAAGGAAAGAGAGAGAGGGGGAAAGAGAGAATCTCAAGCAGGCTCCATGCTGTCAGCACAGAGCCCAGTGCAGGGCTCGAACTCACAAACCATGAGATCAGGACCTGAGCTGAGATCAAGAGCAGACACTTAACTGAGCCACACAGGTGCCCCGCATAGGAGACGTTAGGGGCAGCTTGCTCCGAGTGTGCTCTAAACCCAAAGTCTACTTCCTTCCTACATCCCAACACATGCACCCCTACACATACATCCATGTACACACACACATGTCCATACTTACTCGGGCCATTTGATAGCATTGTAACATCTCACTTAATTCTCCATAAATTTATATATCCAAACTATTTTCAAATTATACATATAAGTATGCACATGTAAATAAGCATGTGTTTTTGCAGGTAATGCTAACAGGCACCGTGTAATAAATTAACCCTGAAATCCCAGAAAATCAGATGTGGGCTTTGGGGAAAGTATGTGCTTGGAGAGGAGGACAACTTTGTCAGCCCACTTCTGGCCTTCACAGTGTGGGACCCCAGATGTCAAACGTTCACATGCTTTTGAGGCCAGGGTTAGAGTCCACAGGGTGACGTCACTCTTGTCAAAGCCTAACGGACGGCTGGTCTGTTTTCCACAAGCATGCGGTTCCGTTCTCGGCTGGTGAAGAAGGCTTGCACCGGGCAGAGTTCAACAGGCAAGGAAGACCTGGTTCGGGGCCCTGCAGGGGCGGACTGAGCACTGCTGGACATGTGGGCAGCGCATCTGGGCGTTTGAAGTGGACGGCTGGCAGGAGGGCGTCCAGGGATGGAAAGTCTCGACCAGGAGCTGGTTAGGTATCAGGGGTGGGGGGTTCTCCCTAAGCTGGCTCAGCACACGGACAGGGCCTGGCTGAGGGGGGCTCCGAGGGGCCCAGCAAGGTCCGGTCAAGGAGGTATCCTGGTTAGGGCAACGATCCCACATGTGCTGTAGTTCTTTGCTGCATCATCGCCATGAACTCTCCTTCTCTGATGGGGCTACTTTTAAGCTGTATTGGATTTTCAGCTTTCAAAGTCTTTTCAAAGCCCTGCATTTTTCTCTTTAGAATCTAGAAATAATTAGGTCAACCGACATAGCGAGTCCGGATTCTGGACTCCTGGGATCTGTGCTTTCAAACTAGCGAATTCCTTCCTGGGCTCATTTACCTTCCTTGTAAGACCTTTCTGGACCCAAGTAATCACTAGGACACGTTACCACCTTCCCATTTCATACGGAGGGAGCTCCACCGCTTTCATTCGGGGGTTGGGGCCGGGGCACTGAGTCAGGGTCTCGTTTTGGAGGGGGCTATTTCAGCGGCTCTCTGCCTTTGCACTGTTTTTAAATTTGTGCAACAGCATTCATTGTGCTCCGTGTGGCAGGGAAATCCTCAGTCATTTAACGCAGTGAAGGCTCGTATCTTGCCCACATCAAGACCCTGTGCAAAGTGGAAAGAGGATGGGTGGGAAGCCTGGGGGGCGCCGGGGAATGAGAGCACCGACACACGTGGAAGAGATCCACCTCCGCGGCCACGGCCGGAGGGAGGACGGGAGGTTGTGCCGCCGGAACGCACCACCCGGAACTGACCCAGCTCCTTCGCTCTCGTGCTGCTGGCAGGAGTGGGCCCACGGCCCAGGGGCACCGGCAGGGGGCCAGGAAGTGTCGTGCAGCGAGTGGACATTGGGGGCACAGGAAAGGTCTGCACACGAGCCCTCAAAATTATCCTCGACAAATAAATATACACAGAGCGCATGTACGTTTTCTCTTTCGAGATAACCTTCTTGTAAAGGTTGTGTCTAGTCAGTTCTATGCTACCTACTGTTTAGCATTTTAACACTTGCGCCAGGCTGAGTCAGCCAAGGACGGCCTCTGCCCTCCACGTGCCCTCCTGCCCCGATGCTGCCACCCTCCCCCCTCCTCCTCAGAACCGGCTCAGTTCCCTTGCCCACACCTTCCCTGTGGGCAGGGACGGAGGCAGGGGCAGCCCGGGAGGGAGGGAAGAAGGAGGCAGGGAGGGAGGGAGGCAAGAAGAGAGGCAGGAGCGAGGAGACAGAGAAGGAGGCAGGAGATAGGGGGCAGGCAGGGGAGAGGCAAGGAGGGAGGTAGTGGGCAGGCAGTGGGCAGGCAGGGGAGGTCAGGGGGAGGCAGGGAGGGAGGCAAGGGACTGGCTGGGAGGCAGGCAGGGAAGGAGGCAGGGGGAGGTCAGGGGGAGGCAGGGGGCATCTCTCTGGGCATGCAGGAGCAGCAGTGAGGCGCAGCCTGGCCTGCGGTGCAGGTGCAGAGCGAGGGCCCAGTGGCCCCCTCCTCCTCTGTCCCTGAGTCTGCATCTATTTCTGCACACGGGACTCTCTCTACTATGACTTCTCAGTGTGAGGGAGCCAGGGGTGGTTCAGGGCTGATGCCTAAGGGCCCCGGGGACAGACGTGCAGAGGGACAAGACTAAGAGGGAGAGGGACAGACAGACAGACGCAAGGCCCTCTGCACTGCCATCCGCATCTTGCGGGAGCACCGGGCACATTCCGGCGACATCGCACACCCTCTGCTGACTCCACCCTGCATGGCACGTTTGCAGTTCCGACAGCTCTTCACCCATCATCCTTCGGGACCATTTTCCAGTCGGAACACCTAGCATAAATGCGTGTGATCAGGCCAGCGTGCACCCTGCACCCTATCGCCTGTCCCCTCGAGCTGGGGCAGGGGTGCTCCGTGGTGACTGGTAATGGTGTCCTCAGGTGGCGCCACAGGGGTCTTCTCTCCTGCTGCCTCTCTTACTGTGTCCTTTTCCTTCCTTCCTCCGTCTCCCCATTGCTCCTGAGTCCCTGCTCTCCAGGGCTGCTGCGTGCATGGTGGATGGGGCTCCTGATCCAGCGGTGGGATGGGAGGGTCGTCCTGTCCCCTGGTATCTTCTGGGTGCTTGTGGGGGCCATGAGCAGGGTGCACACAGGGCGGGAAGCTGGGGTGCAGGGCTGGGCTGGGCGGGGCAGCTTGAGGCGGAGCAGGCTTCTCCCACAGTTCTGCACTTTCCCCAGAGCTGCCCCCCCGGCTGGGTTAGCTTGCCCTGGGCTCTCACCTGTCCCCGAGGTGGGCCTTCTCCCAGCTCTCCCGTTGCTGAGTCACAGCTGGTGATGTCCGGGTCAGGCTTCGCTTCACCCGCCAAAGACCACAGCCTGTGACCTCCTCCACCCTCCATGTATCTCTCCGTGAGCTCAGCCCCTGCCATGATCACACAGCCTGTGGCCTCGCATGCAGACCCCAGCACTGAACTCTGGAGACCTTTCCCTGCAGCACTGCGGCTGCAGGTCCTTGCTTTGTTAGGATCCAGCCTCCTCCTGCCATCAGTGGCCGTGCAAACGTGCAGGGGCTGCAGCCAGGGAGCATTTATTCCAGGCTGCCAGTCCCATGTTTTCTAATCACGGGGGAATTTAATTCTGGGTCTTGTGCACAAACGTCTTTGTGACAGCAATGAAAACTGAGTATTCTGGTTTGTGTGTGTGTGTGTTTATTTCATAGACGTCGTCAGTTCTTCCAGGCTCAGGCCCACGTCCGGCCCCAGGGAGCACGGACACCGCAGCTGAGACTGCCCGTCGGGGACGCGTGAGGTCTACATTTTCCGAAAGGAAACACAAGGCCGAGTCTCACATCCCACTGGGCGCCTCCGATGAGCTGTCCATGTGACAGGCTGTTGCGACGCGGGCTGGCGCTGTAAGAACGCTCCTTCGGCACGCTGATTAAAATGGCCTAAAGCCTTCTCCCAGACTCTCCCGGGGCCCCGAAGCGCCCAGTGAATTCAAACTTGGAAGAGAAGGAGGGAGCAAGGGAGAGATCAAGCAGCATCCTTGGCCGCCCTGGCTCTGGGCCCTGGTGGCAGCTGGGACTTGGCTTTGCTTTGTTTCGGGGACAGTGACGATGTGTTCTATCTCAGTTGCATCTCAGGCCCTGTCAGGTATCTGGCAGCCTGCGGCCCAGGAGACCAGACAAGCTGAATAAATCTTGCAGGGAGCAACCAGAGGAAGAAAACAGCGAGGCCATTCCAATCAGCTGGAATCTTCCAGCAGGGCCGTGTGCTATGCCTCACATTCTCACTGAGGCGTAGGGGGATTATCTAACGGAGTCCCACCTTGTCTAGGAGGTGAAGAGTAAATCAAACCCAGAGAGGAGCACTTTCCAGGCCATCAAAAACAGTGATGCGTGTGGGTCTTTGCTCCGAGCAAGGATGCTGGAACCTTCCACCAAGTTGACTCTCTGAGCTCTGTAAATGTACTTTAAAAAATTTTTTTTTTAAATTTATTTTTGAGAGACAGAGAGAGACAGCACAAGCAGGGGAAGGTCAGAGAGAGAAGGAGATACAGAATCCAAAGCAGGCTCCAGGCTCTGAGCTGTCAGCACAGCGCCCGATGCAGGACTCGAACCCAGGAACCATGAGATCATGACCTGAGCCGAAGCTGGACGCTTAACAGACTGAGCCCCCCAGGCACCCCTGTAAACGTACTTTCTTAACAACTGGTTTTGCTAGTTGTTGGAGCCTGAGCCTTGGGCCACCTCAGAACTTTTTATTCTGCTCTGTGGTGACAGAGGTCACTAGCCATCCCTGCCTGAGGGAGACTGCCAGCAGAGGGGAGAGCAGGCCCTGCACCCTGGGCCCCACAGATCAGCCGGGAGGCAGGGATCTATGGGAGCCGGACAGATGCCCAGGGGAAGTGCAGAGAAGAGGCAGTGAGTGCTTGTGGTGTAGGCACAGGCACACTGAGACCTTGGCTTACCTCCTAGCCTGCCCAGATGTGTCAGTCCTCCTGGGCCTCCCTTTAGTAACAAATAAGCATGGGTTTTATGTTTGTTTCCCAACTAGATCCCACATAAAGAGAAGGCGCCCTCATTCACAGCTGTCAAAGCCGGAACCACTTGGTTGAGGACCGAAGCCGCTTGCCTTGCAGAGCTCTCCGCTGGGCCCACTTCTGGCTTCTCCGCGCCCTGCAGGGGCTCAGTCCCACCTCAGGGTCAATGAAACTCTGCCAATTAAACCAACATGACCTGGTAATTTGGAGACCTGACCTCCATTTGGGGTGTAGGCCTGCAAGGGAACATGGGAGCTCACTGGGACGTGGGCGCTGAGGCCAAATTGGCAAGGCGTTGCTGGATCTGATGTTGTTCTCGTGTCTGTGGGGGAAGGACCCTTGTAACACA
Source organism: Helogale parvula (assembly GCA_004023845.1). Taxonomy (NCBI): domain Eukaryota; kingdom Metazoa; phylum Chordata; class Mammalia; order Carnivora; family Herpestidae; genus Helogale; species Helogale parvula. Next base: position 112,393 of record PJEM01002018.1, read on the forward strand.
GCGTTAGTGCCATGGTGGTCCCCTACCGTTCACCCGAAGTCTCTGGGTCATCCCCGTGCACAGCTACCCTTCCTAAATTAGTCCCACGAGGTTTCTAAGGAGAAGAGTGATGAGGAGGAGGTGTGTGTCCCTGAGCCTCTGCGCTCAACAAGGACGCACCATTTAGGGTGGTGCTTGGAGGCCCGCCCACTGTCGAGACAGCCTCTCCCTGGAAGAATGTGGCCCGAATGGACTGAGTGGTGCTGTCTCCTGACCCTCTCTCCTCAGAGACACGTCCTCCTGCTCTCTGCCGGGACTGCACTGATGTCTGTCAGGTTGACGGCCACTTTGTACTGTGGACACACATCACCCCACCGTGTCATCCTGAAGACTCGGCCTTGGCAGGAGGTAAAAGCATCTTTGAGATTTTAGTTTAGAAAGAGGAGATACGACAAGCCAGATCGGAATTGTGATGGTTGTACTTTTAATATTTTGTTTCTATTTGTGAAATCTACTCATCATGATTTTATGAACATTGAAGATTCTCTTTTTCCTTTTTTCCCCACTTTTGAGGGTGTCAGGGTTAAAGGATTCTGGGTCTCTCTCCCTCTCTCTCTCTCTCTCTCTCTCTCTCTCTCTCAAACTCATATCCACATGTAGATGCCTGGGCCTCTACCCCAGGTCCCCATTGACAACAATAGAGACTTTTATATTCTCCTGATTTGTGGTCTTTTTCGTGGCCATCTCTTCATACCCATGGCTTCCTCAGCACCTGGTCTCTATCTGTAGTGCCTCTAACCAATGGCAGGAGAGAAGGAGCCAGGGAGACTCCTAACAGTGGCCTGCATGCCACAGAGCTAGCAAAACATGATGGCGGGAGGGCCAGGGAGACAGGGGCTACAAGGTAAATGACCCTGAATCGGGGCAATTTAGCAATTCTGGGTAAGCTGAAACCCTGCAGAGAAAGGTTTCAATTCAGTGAAGGCAACAGACCCACATGACCTTAGGCGAGCGGAGGAATGAGGATTAGAGGAGAGAAATTTTGCTTTTCTTCCCCACTGGGGCTTTCAGGACAGCACTGCTCCAGCCCGAAACCTGATGTCAGAGTGTGAGAGGGACAGCAGCAGCGTGGGCTGAGAGCATTCGCTCACAGCTCCCATCTCCTCCCTGAGCATCCCCTGCCCCAGAGCATGTAGGGATGGTCACGTGAGAACACTGTTATGGTGACGTCCGAAACACCATGCTCGGAAATGACTGGACTCCCTCTCATTACACGCACTTTGAATTAGAGGCACATGGACAGTGCTACTCACCCATGGCCAAAGCCCTGGGCCTGGGGTTTAAGGGGTGGCTGAGGGAGTGGGTGTTGTCACTATAGCCTTTGAAACCTACAATCAGGGTGTTTGCTTCCTTCTCCCACAATACATCCTTGGCTGGTTTGGAGTCCTAGACCCTAAATGTTCCTGGCACTGGAAGTCAAGACCACGGCTGGCTTTTGGAGTGTTTAGAGCCTGAACCTAACTGGGGCCACCCACTATCTGGTGGGGCCACCCACTATCTGGAGAGGTGGGTCCTGACTATTAGGGGACATCAGATCATGGGCTCGTGAAGTCTGCAGCCCAGGAGACCCTCTGGGACACCCCATCCTATTTCTTTCTCTGATAGGAGATGTTGGTGAGAAGCCATAGCAGAGAGGGGAACTGCACAGTGTGCCATGGACCCTCAGGAGTGACAGTGGCTCTGGCTGAGGGCCATGCAGACAAAGTGTTCGAAGAAGGAAACCATGTTTGTCCGCTGCATGTGGCCGGCAAGCTCCTGAAACACGCGCCGTGTCCACAATGCATGCCTTCCTGCTAGGTGCTTCTGATGAGGTGGGCGAGTTAACTCGTTTCTTCTCTCTTACTTCCTGTCTTATTTGATTTACTTATTTGATTTACCAACTGATCAGTTCATTATGGGTTAATTGATTAATTGTTAATCAATTCAGTCTTTAGGTAAAAGGATATTCAGGTGGGACTTGGCAGAATTCAAGGAGTAATTTGAATTTCCCAAAGATGTCTGCATGGATGTCTCCCAGAAAAGAACAAAATACTTGTGGGATTTTGCATCTTCCTCCTTTTGGGACAGAGAGTCTTCATTTGAGTGAAGGATATTTGGGTTCCATTAGGCAAAGGCATAAGTTGTCAGCGTTGTGTATCCAGGTTCTCGGGTATGAGAAAGGATGGGTGTGGAAGCCAGGCAGTGGGCCAAGTGTGGACTATGACAGAGCTGTTGTCCTGGGCTTCAAAACCACTCTTTCCCTCTACAAATATATCTTCTGTGGCTGACAGGTACTCCCTCTTGGACTCTACCCAGAGGACAAGAAGCAGACTGGAGGGCTGGGAGGGGAGAAGGAGATTGTTCATGTGTCTGTGCTGATGTTTTCACTAGTGACCTACACACAGGTATGCATGCAGTTGACTTCACTTTCCAGTTTCTTCCATAATGAGGGCCCTCTTCCAAGGTTTTGTGGCACCAGTTACCCTTTCCCCAGAGACCTGGGTCTCAGCTCTGCAGGGTTCTCCCCCAGGCTCTTAAGATCTAATAAGGCTACCCTTTTCCCTGTGTTTCTGCAGCCCTATGGGGTGCTGGCTGACCCTGCAGTTACCACCATGGTGACCCTCTGCCTTCACAGCTCCCAGACCCTAATCGTCAATTCCCTGCATTCAATTATCACTGCTAAGATAACTGCTATGCTTGCTGTTCTCTTGGCTGGACTGTGGCTGACCCAGTATTCTTCTAACTAAACATGAAAATGAAGATGAGGCTGGGCCAGCAGATGGGGTCAAGTAAAGGGTTTTCAACTGGCGATAATACCACCCCTGGTAAAACTCAAAGCCCATGGCAAAGATGAGAGGGTGGTTTTTGACTCAAAAGATGTGAAGACTTGAGTGTATTTGCAAAGCAAGGGAGTCAATTCTTTGTTAAGAGAGAGGATGAAAATACTAAAGAAAGGAAGGACAATTGGCTGGATCAAGTCCTAGAAGGATGTACTTGACTTTGCAGAGAGGGGACCAGATGGGCGAAAAGAAGGGAAGATGGGAACAGAACCATGTTTACAGATGAAGAGAAGCAAAACAAGTCTTACCTTTAAAGTAGCTCATAAGTCTGTTGGAGGACAAGGTCATGGTGGACCCATGGGGGTACAGAGGATACAGAAGCATGATGTACACAGCAGCCATGGGAACAACGTTCTAGAAACTCGGTATGGGGTGGATTAAAGGTAGCTGAGCAGCATAGAGATCTGGGAAGCTTGGGGGGCATGCATTTACTATGGAACGAGCCAAGGAAACAGGAATGTGCAGAGCCCTGAGCCACCCAGAGAGAGGGCAGGGACATCACCCACATTTTCCCTTGAACCCCATCTTGCATCAAAGTTCACCTAGCCCATTCTCTCATCTACATGTGAAACTCATTTTGAGTTTCTCTGTTTGTATCATTTTAGTGAGTCCTACTCGGTGGTAGGACGCCTTAAAAGGCACTGCAGGGGTAATTTCCCTTCTCCCCAAGAGTGGACCATGGCGACTTCCTCGGTTTTGTAGGACCGTTTGTATCTAATGATGCTTGGGGGACCCAAGGTGCCTCATTTCACAGAGAAGAAAGTCTAAAAATAAAGGCACTTTGGAAATGTGTGTATAAGTGAAACTCTCCTCCTAAATTAAACCCAGACACATTTTCAACTTACATGATAATTTTGTCACACTGTATTTTTAAACTCCCATTCTTCTGTTTCCCTCCACCCACCTCTGCCATTTATATGAGCAAACCCGTCATGTAAGACGGGAGCGCACCTTGAAACGTCAGCAGATGGATCAGACGGGAAGGAAGAGACCATCCCGCTCTCTCATTGGAACCTTAGACTGGGGTTAAGTGCTCATTTTTCTGAACAGTGACACCTGTTCAGACACAGTGTTGGCCACGGACCCTTTTTTTCCTAGTTCATGCCAGTATATACACAAGAGGTTTATTTTTTATTTTTGCTGTTGAAAGGAATTAAAAGTTCTAACCAGACTATTGGAAGCATCCATTGGAGAGAAATCCCAGTGAGCGGTTCCTGCCTTCTTGTTCACAACATCTCCCGGGACCGAGTCAGCAGGTGCCCAGGGGCACATGGCAAGGGGGTTGGGCGGATCTTCCTCCAGCCTCCACGACAGTGGAGGCCGTGGGTCTGGGTCTGTCTGAGTGTTTTCGGAAAATCTGCAAGTCTTCTCCTCACAGTGATTCCTGGCTCCTTTTTTATTAGTCTCCTGTAGCTTGGTGCCCACACAGTGGCTCTGTGTTATATGCTTTGATCATTAGTCTTTTATTCAAAGTTTTGCCTAGAAAGACAAGGGGCAGGGTGTGTGTACTGTGATATAGTATCTAGGAGTGTGTGTGAGAGAGAGAAAAAGAGAGACAGAGAGAGAGAGAGAGACAGAGAGTGACAGAGACAGAGACAGAGACAGAGCGCACCTTGAAGCATCCCCTGAAAGCAAGGGTGAGGGGTGCACACACCTCTCCCCAACCCCGAGGGGACAGCAGGGCCTTCCCACCCCCAGGGAAGTGAATTGCAAGGCCGGGTGGGCCAGGCTGTCTGGACAGTGTCGTCTGGGCGCCCTGCTGCTCTGCTCGCTCGCTTGCTCTTTCCCTGGTGGGCACACACTGTCCAAACAAAACCCCACAGCCCTGCTGGAAGACACAGCATATGCTTTGTGTGGGAGTTCATTTCCCACCATAGAGGGCCTGGCTCTGCGCCTCCCTGGAGAGAGCTGGGAAACAACAAAGTTTTCTTCTTCTTTTCTTAAGCGGCTTGCAAAGAGGACGGAGAGAGAAGGCGGCATGGCCACAGGCTGGAAGCAGAACCGGAAGCCCTCCTTAACTTGGGGTTTCCGGTGATCCTGAGTCACCGGACCTGAGCTCCTGACCCTGCTGATCTCTCACTGCGGGGCCATGGTGGGAGGGGCAGTTCAAGGGCAGTTGGGCCCCCAGGTTTTCCAGTCATGACTGCCTCCCCAGCACCTTTGGGGGTCTGGGGGATTCCACCTGTCAGTTACTCAGTGGATACTCAACCGAGTATCCTCTAAGGAGGGTAGAGTATGGAGGAAGGGGGGTATCTGAAATCGAGTCGATCTTTTCCAAGGCAGTAGAAGTCTGAGCCCAAAGAAGGGCATAGGAAACAATGCACAGAAAATACCGCCCATTAACGCTCTGAGCTGGGCTCTAATGCTCGGGGACCCCAGAGTGCCCACAGCCCAAGGGTGCTGCCCAAGGCCCTCTCTGCAGGGCTTGGGACACATAACAGCACTTAACCATCACAATGCTCACAGAAAAGCGGGGGTTTGACATCAGAACACAGCCTCGACGGCCGGCTCGAATTTGTGATCTGTGTTCCCTCGGGCAAGTTACTGCCCTTTCTCAGCCTCAGTTTTGTTGGCATCTGGGGTAACACGCTTTGCATGGCATGCTGTGGGTCAAGGCAGTGGGCACTGGTGACAAGAGCACTCGTCACACCAACTCAAATATCAAGTGTTGGCTCTTGGAGATTGACTTCTGAGACTCGAAAGGAGAGGTAGCTTGTAAGGAATCAGTCTAGTAATAATCTGGTGGATGAAATCACGGGCCAGAAGTCTATGTAATGGACTGGAGATTACCCTCTGCCCCTGGGGTGGCAGGGGAGGGGTGGGCATGGGACATAGCGGGCCTTCTTGGGCCTTAGGTTTCTCCAGGAGCAGAGGAAGAGCTTTAACCTCAGTGATCTCTTGTTATAGACATTGGTTTACAGCAAGAGCGCTCAGGCTGAATTTGGCCACCCAGGGGCAACTAGCAGTGCTTGGAGATGCTTTCGGGTGTGACGACTGGAGGGTGCTACTGGCATGCAGTGGGCAGAGAAACAGGCGCTGGCAAATGTGCTCCAGTGCGCAGGACATCCCCATTACAACAAGTTCCCCATGCCCAAAGGTCAAGACCGTCAAGGTTGATTAGTTGAAGTAAACGAAGTGTGTGTGTGTGTGTGTGTGTGTGTGTGTGTGTGTGTGTGTGTGTGTGTGAAAAATGTATTCCAAGGACAGGCACAACTTAGAAGTTTGGGAACTTATTCTTGACTTAGAAAAACAAACAAAGACAAAGCGTTTTCTCATTTAAGAACTAAATATTTTTTACTGCAGGTTCAGAAAGAGTCTCATGCGTTTTGGTCACTCATGGAGGATGCTAGAATCTCAACCAAATATAATCACCTGCTTCAGAGATAATATGTTGTTCTTTGGAAGACGACATCATGTTGTATTTAGTTTCAAGACTCTTCCACTTAGCCCACCTGGCTTTAATCTAATTTTATTTTCTAACCACACCACATCGTTATTGAAAAAAAATGAAATTCAAAAATGTGTGATGTGAACTATTCCCTTTCTCCCTTTGGTCCTCCTTGCCTTTCTATCATTCTGTAACTAGATTTGGTAATAATTAAGCTTTATCCAGATGGAGGGGTCGATATCTGCTAACAGAATTATCCACAGATGCTACATAAAATCCATCTGGCCAAGAGAAACATGAGCTTAGCTGTTGTTTAGGTAAGATGTGTTTTGCCGTGGAAACAAAGAAACGCTTTCTTCTTAAGATTGCTTAGGTTTAATAAATGAAAATGCTCTGGTCCCTCATTTTTACTCCATTTTAGCATACACCACATTTAGGAAAGTGCTCAGCTAAGAATCTCAGCCAGGCAGCCCAATAATGTTGCATCCAGCTGGCCAGAGCAATGTGGAAGTCCAAATGCATGATTCTGTCCCTCCCTCCCTCCCATCCTCTCTCCTTCTCTCCCTTGCCCCATTTTTAGGAATAGCAATGATTGCTGGGAAAAACCCAAGAAGATAGATACCAGTTTTGTGTTGTGCCTACATCTGGGTGCCTACCAAAGAGCGTCTGGACATAGTTGGATACTGGGCTGTCCTTAGAACCTACCATAATCTTAGCCTAATCCATGAGACGCTAACCTTTTGCTCATTCCGGAATATGCCAAAGACCCAGTCAATCTTTCTAGAGCTTTGTGGATTTATTGCCTACCCAATCATTCCATCAGTAATCTTTGAGCGCCTACCATATGTCAGGTGTTGCGTTAGGTGATTCTATTCCAGCCACTCACACGCCCACCTACATACATTAATAATTCATTTAGCCTTTCCATGTTCCATTTCCCTTATGTAAAAAGACACAGATGACATGGAAAATTGCTCATTAAGTAATATGCATGCTCTCTCCCACTATGCACTCCGTGTCTTCGGGTAATAGTGGCCTTTCAGGGACCTTCCCCAGGCTCATGTGGACAGTCTGTGAAACTGTATCCCTCATAGACAAGTCTAGTCTATGTGCTGTTGTCCTGGGTTTTTTTCACCAGTCTTGGTCTCCAGGCGAGCTCAGGTGGGCGGGCGGGCTCCCTGAGCTCGTACTGGTCTGGTGGCCTTGACTCCTGCCACATGTTTTACATAATCATCCCAGAATTTGATTCAAAATTTCTTGGCATTCTAAAAATAGTCTATCCCTTTCCTTATTTTTATACCCCTAATATGGCTGCCAAGTTTTTACTTGAAGTGAGATATGAGTTAAAACTAATATACAACAATGGTATTAATTATAGCGCCCTGAATAGTGATGCACAGCAGCATTACGAAAATTACTAGTTAACCACATACAAATACTGCTTGCTGTCAGCTTTTTATAGCTGAAATTGGGACTAAGTTGGGCCTAATTTGTCTTGAACAGTGACAATGCTCAGAGCTATTATCTTCTCCAGGAACCAGTGTGCCAGGAAGTTAATCTAAAGACTCAAAGACGAAGGGCTGTGGGGGCAGGTCCCCTGGACTTGGGCTCAGGTCTCTTGTCTTCCCTGGAACACACTGTCCTTTTCTGTATTTGGAGCATCAAAAAGAAAATACAACCTTATACTGCCTCTGGGAGGAGTAACTCGTTAAAATATTCAGAGCATGTTGGGATTTTTGCACTATAAATAACTAACTCTGCTGTTTTTTGATAATATCCCCAAGCTGTAACAAAGGCTGTGGTACAATTAAGTAAAGTTTAGATTTTGCCAGTGATCTAAAAAATTGACCCTGTTTTATTAGAGAAAACTTCCTTTGTAAAGAAAGTGAATCGAATCCCGGAGAGAAATCATGTTTTTTTTCTCAGAGACCAAGGGAAGATCTAAGGTGACATCATAATGTAATAAAAGCTAATTGGAGTTAAATCAAAATTGTCCCTGGAACTTGGGGAAATTCAGTTCTAAAGTGAAAACTTTCCCCAAAATCTAAGAGTTATGTAAAATTTAATTTTTTGGGAAAATGAATGAATAAAGAGAGGTCCATGGCTGTTTCACAAACAGTTTCAAAGAATGTGGGCATAATTCCTCAATTTCTCTTTAAAAGATCCTGAGTGATTTGGCAAGCACACTTCACATTACACATTAATAGCAAAAGCTTGAGAGATTTTCATCAACTGCCAATGAAGATACTTTTTTGTAATTTTTCCCCCAGATAGTTAGCAGTGCCTTTTAAGGTTTTATTAACCATCCCCAAACCGTCAAGCCCTCCATCCCATGCCTAGTAGGAAAGACCTCGGTCTTAAACAAGGCTTTGCAATTTCCAATGGATCTGTGAAATTAGCACGCTCATTGGTGAATGTGCCAAGTGGACAGAAAGTTTCAGATGCATCACAGTGATAATACTTGGCTCATGGTCTAGAGGCAGGAGCTTGGAAGACTGGAACATCTGGTCAGCCAACCCGAATTTCATTTCTGTGGAATAAGAAAGGAAGGCATGGACTTATTTCATCTGCAAAGAGGAGTATTTTTACTCACAGGCATTTCCCTCATCCAGAACCACCAGCCCATTTTGTTTTCTCTGACATTTCCTACCTCTACACAAACATTTTTGATGATTCCTATTTTGAGATGTAATATCAACATCAGAAGGTTGGGAAAGGTTCCATCCTTTTGCAAAGAAAAACGGATTAGAAAGAACAGAAACCCAACACGTCTTCCTTGGGCATCCTCTCTGCAGCTACAGAGGGAGTCTCTTCTGTCCTGGATCTCAAGGACATTCTTGGCTTCTGACCAAACCTTGCTGGTCAGGAGGATTTGCCTGGACTTGATATTAACTCAGTTCCAACCGCAGTCTCTGATCTAGTCACTTGACTTCTATTGTTTTTCCTGTGTCTGTGCCCACCTGTTATCAGCATTATACCTGGATTCTGGGTGAGTGTCTTTCAACCATAGGTCATGACCTTCAAAAAAGAGATGATATGTTGTAAAAATATATATGAAGAACCTACCTATGTTCCTTGGAGAACTAGGTGTCTGCTGAACTATGCTTCTGAACATATAGCTCTATTCAATGCTCTCAGTCTTCTTGCCTATTTGGTGCCCTGGCTCCCACTGCCATGAGATCATCTCAGCAGCCCTAGCCCAAATCTCATCCAGCTGGGATCTTTCCTCCCTGGTGATGGGTCTGTGTGGTACGTCCGTGTCAGTGTTTTTAGAGAGATGGGACCAGGGCTGCCTGAGTCAGAATCGTGTGGGAAGCTCATTAGAAATTCAGACATTCTCAGCCCCCACAACAGCCTCCCTGAATCATAATCTCTGGAGATACAGCCCAAGAATTAGCCTTTAAACAAGCTGTTCTGCAAATTGAGATTAGAATGTGTACCTGAGTGTGAGGTATGGATCTTATATGGAGAGGTGCATCTGGGGAAAGGGCATACAAAACACGGGCTGTTGACCAGTGATTTGCCCTTGACTAGAGAGTTTTAAGGGAGGAGGATAGATGCTTTTTTTGAGATAAAAAACACAGAAACAACCAGAAGAATGAAATAACAATGTTTTATAAAAAGAATATCTGCACATAAATAACTTTGGATATTTTTATTTAATATAAATCCCAACAACTACCTTGAGTGTCTGGTTGAAAAGAGCCCATGGAAAGTTGGTGGCCAGCGAAATCCAAACTTGTTCGTACACTTTCAAATAGAATAACACTGGGGCACCTGGGTGGCTCAGTCAGTTGAGTGTCAGAGTTTGGCTCAGATTGTAATCTCATAGTTTGTGAGTTTGAGCCCTGCGTCACGCTCCATATTGACAGCTCAGAATCTGGAGTCTGCTTTGGATTCTGTGTCTCCCTTTCTGTCTCTCTGTCTCTCTCAAAAAGAAAAAAAAATCCTCAAACAGAATAAGACAGTTCCACAAGAAAATAAAAAACATCACTCATAACACACGTCTATAGTATACTTAGGACATAGGAATACTACAAAATTAAAATAAACAGCCAGATTCATGACATGAACTCTGGAGCCTGTCCTGAGACGTTGTAGAAAGATAAGAAGGGAGAGATGGTCTAGGGAGAGATGGTCTAGGAGAGGAAGCCCACCTGGGTGGGGAAATATACTGAAAATAACTTCCAGGGAGGAGAGGAAGCAAGAGGTGACACAAAGATGCATAGAAAGACAAGAGGAGCACAGAAACATATGATACTCCAATGTCTTCCCCAACAGAGAAGGAGGGAGACGGAAGGAGGAACTTAATTTAACTACTAGTAGAAGATTTTGGGCTTGAATTAAGACACTATGCATTTTTACATTCAAATGTTATTGCTGGTTTGGAAACAACAAAAGCAAAAGATATTTGAGAATGATTGCTAGAAAGGGGGAAAATTTAGAAAATGAAGGAAAGAGCACAAGAAGACTATAACAATTTTAAGTATTTATTAAATAAATAATTGAGATCCCAGAAAAGCATTCGTAAATGGGGCAGATGCATTATTTGTTCTAAAACTGATAAAATGCATTGACCCAGAGACTCAAGGACTTTCAAAGGAACAACAGTACAGCTAAAGGCTGACTTTCAAGAGGAACATTTGAAGCCGGAAGACAATGGAAATACATTGGTATCTTTAGAGTGCTGAAATAAATGAATTGCTAACAGAGAATCATCTACTAAGTGATCACACCCGTTAACAATGAGGCAAAATAAATATGATAATATCAACAAAATGAAGAGAAGTAGCTACCTGCATATCTTCACTAAAAAAAATTCTAAAGGAAATTTTTCATAGAGAAGGAACTCCTCACAGATGGAAGCCTGGAATGCAGAAAGAAATGCAGAAGAATAGTAAGGGTGAATTAAGATAGTAATAAACATATAAATGAGTATTGATGATATAAGCAATAATTATGCAGTTTGATGGGATTTAAAACACATGTGTAATTGAAATGCAGGACACCAATAACACTGAATGTTGGAAAATTGAGTGGATCACTAAATTCCTTACCAGGAAAGTAGTATCTGTCCATCTCTGCCTGACTTATTTCGCTTAGCATGACACCCTCAAGGCCCATCCACTTTGCTACAAATGGCCATATGTCATTCCCTCTCATTGCCATGTAGTACTCCATTGTGTATATATATACCACATCTTCTTGATCCATTCGTCAGGTGATGGACATTTAGGCTCTTTCCATGTTTTGGCTATTGTTGAAAGTGCTGCTATGAACATTGGGGTACATGTGCTCCTATACATCAGCACTTCTGTATCCCTTGGGTAAATCCCTAGCAGTGCTATTGCTGGGTCATAGGGGAGTTCTATCGATAGTTTTTTGAGGAGTTTCCACACTGTTTTCCAGAGCGGCTGCACCAGTTTACATTCCCACCAACAGTGTAGGAGGGTGCCCGTCTCTCCACACCCTTGCCAGCATCTATAGTCTCTTGATTTGTTCATTTTAGTGACTCTGACCAGTGTGAGGTGGTATCTCAGTGTGGTTTTGATTTGTATTTCCCTTATGATGAATAATACTGAGCATCGTTTCATGTGCCTGTTGGCCATCTGGATGTCCTCTTTGGAGAAGTGTCTGTTCAGGTCTTCTGCCCATTTCTTCACTGGATTATTCATTTTTCGTGTATGGAGTTTAGTGAGCTCCTTGTATATTTTGGATACTAGCCCTTTATCTGATAAGCCATTTGCCACTATCGTTTCCCATTCTGTCAGTTGCCTGTTAGTTTTTTTGATTGTTTCCTTTGCCTTACAGAAGCTTTTTATCTTGATGAGATCCCAGTAGTTCATTTTTGTTTTTGATTCCCTTGCCTCTGGGGATGTGTCGAGGCAGAGAAGGACAGATACCATATGTTTGCATTCAGAGGTCTAACAGGAGAGACCTGGCAGGGGACCATGGGGAGAGGAAGAGGGGAAGAGAGCGGGGGAGAGTGAGGGACACAGATCAAGGGAGACTACTGAATACTGAAAATGAACTGTGGACTGAAGGGGGAGGGGGAGGAGGGAAAGGGGTGATGGTCATGGTGGGGGGCACTTTTGGGGAGAAGCACTGGGTGTTATATGGAAAACAATTTGACAATAAACTATTAAACAAAAAAAGAAAGTATTAAAAATAAATTGTGTATGTCAGGCATGTCTATTTTAACTTTTGGGTTACTGCTAAAAGACTATATAACTAAGAAAAAAATGGAGGAAAACGTGATAAAATATTTGCTTAATTTGAAATAAGGCTAGAAAGAAAAGAGAAAGGAAAATAGCTTACCTAGAGTCAAACTTTAAGTAACGCCATGCTGCCTTACGCTGGGTTTTCCTCTACTGGAGTTTGAGCGTTCTTTGTATATTTCACTTCTATGTAATGTTGTAATCCCCATTGTACATTGTACCTACTTTTCCTTTAAGTCGTCAGTTTTCTTGTTGAGAGACGTAACTAATAAATAAGAAGGTAATCCTTGTATTTACCCATGTAATTAGCATTTCTGATATTCTTCATGCCTTTGTGTAGACCCGGGTTCCCGTGTGGCCTTGTTTTCCTTTGCCTGAAGAACAACATTTCTTGTAGTGTGCGTTTTCTGTGACGACTTCTTTCAGGCTGTGTACATCTGAGAAAGTCCTTATTTCTCCACAATTTTATAAGGTATTTTTATGGAGTAAAGGATTCAAAGTTGACAATTTTCTTTCAGAATTTTAAAGATGCTTCTTTTGTGCTTTCTACTTTACAGCTTCTGATAGGAAATCCGTCAGCCGTTTTGTTCTTCTGTATATAAAGTGCCTTTTCCTCTCTGGCTGCTTTTAAATTTTGTTTCTTGGATCTGTAGGCTTGCAGTTTTCATCACATTTGGAAAACATTTGGCCTTTAATACTTCAGTTAACTTTTCTGCTCCCCACCCCCGCCTCCTCTCTCCCTCGGAGACTCTATGGACAAGTATACTTGGCTACTTAAAGCTGTCCCATCATGCATTTCTTTAAAAATTCTCCTTTCTTTCTGGGTTTCATTTTTTGTTTTCTATCTTTAGATTCTCTCTTTTGTTTCTTCTGCAATGTCTAATCTTTTATTAATAACACCCACTGTATCTTGTATGTAATGCATAGCACATTTCATCAATAGAGGTTTCATTGGTGTGTTTTTAATAACTTCCTGTCTCTCCTCAATGCACGATCTTTCCCTTAGGCTCTGGCCACATGGCGCACAGTCACACAACTACCCTGACTGTCTGTATCTACTCTGTTATCTGTGCCTTTCTAACTCACTTTTCTCCTCCTCACAGTTCGTATTGTCCTACTTCTTTGCAGGCTTGGTGGGGTTTGATTGGATGCCAGATGGAAATCTAACTTGGGTGCTGACTAATTTTGCACTCTTGTAAGTACTCTTGCCCTGTGTTCTTGGAGGCATAAAGGTGGCCAGGCACAGTGTGGTTCTTTCGGAGCTTGCCTACAAGCCGACTTCAGCGAACCCAGCACGACGTTTAGTCCAGGGGTGATTTCCCCTCCGCTGTGCTTAGCACAGCACTTCTCAGTGCTCTGAAGGATGTCCCATGCACGAAGAGATTTTCCCCTCTGGCTGGTACCCAGCCTGGGAGAGAGAGACCTGGGTGTGTTTTCCCCAGTCCTGTAGGTCCTTTGCCCTTTCTTTCTGGTAGTTTCCTTACACATATGTGCTGATCACTATTCAACTGACAGAGCCGATCCTCTGCATCCTCTTCTCCAGTGCTCACCAGTCTCCCCCGCTAGGGCTCTGCCTGGGTCCTCTCCCTGCACGGCTGCCTCGGTGCCTTTTCTGGGCAGAAACTGAGCCATTGCAGGGCTCGCCCCATTTATGTTCTGTCTCGTAGGTATCTTTGCTCTCAGTTGCCTCACTGACATTAATGCATAATGCATAACTGACAGTTGACATTAATGAAATCCCATTTTGCTTAATCTCGTTTGGCCCTGGCTGTGGTGATACCCACTGTGGATGAACCCGTCATAAAAGAGGGAATCTTATGCAATGTTCAGGTGAGTATAAGTTGGCTCCATTTTATTGTATATATGTATGTATATGTATATGTATATATATGTTTTATTTGTATGTTTTATTTCATGTGTTTTATTTTATTTTATATATGGAATAATATATATAATATAATACATATGGTATAATATATCATATATAAAAATAAAAATATCATATATAATATGTTATATAATGTATATGGTATTATATATTGCATAATATATCATATATGTGAAAAACAAAACATAAATAAAATAAAACATACACTTTATATATGTGAATATATGTGTGTGTGTGTGTGTGTGTATGTATATATGTATGGTACAACATATATGTTTTAAGTTAAAAATGTGGTTTCCTGAGCATTCCTGACTGGCATAGTCAATACAGCCTGTGAATTTTAATCTCAGGGTTGTGAGTTCAAGCCCCACACTGGGTATGGAATCTACTTTAAAAAAATATAATTAAAAAGTTCTAAATGTGTTTTCCCGTTTCCCAAATGTGGTTTCCTGTCTAATTATTCTCATTAAAATTTTTCTTAATAAAAACAAAACTAAGTTTACATTACTAGGAGGCACATTAAAACTTTGTTTATAAAAGTCAATATTAAATAAAAACCTCTCGTCCCAATGTAGCACATTCAATAAATAAGCTGTGGCATAGCCATAAAATGAGATAAACATTTTAAAATAAAATACATAACTAGGGCATATATGTATATTTCTGACAGGAAAATATTTTGTTATATGAGAATGGGCTAAGGGCTCCTGGGTGGTTCACTTGGTTAAATGTTTGTCTTTGGCTCAGGTCAGGATCTCATGGTTCGTGAGTTCGAGCCCTATGTTGGGCTCTGTGCTGACAGCTCGGAGCCTGAAGCCTGTTTCAGATTTTGTGTCTCCCTCTCAAAAGTCTGCTCCTCCCCTTTTCACACTCTGTCTGTCTGTCTCTCTCTCAAAAATAAATAAAGATTAAAAAAATTAGAAAACAAACAAAGAGTGGGCTAAAGACCGACATCAGAACAAGGTTACAGCATGATCCCATTCGTATGCCTGAGTGTGTATGTGTGTGTCACCGTATTGGTGTGGGTGTGAGTGTGAGTGTCTAAGTGGGTACGAGTGTGTGTGTTTGTGTCTGTGAATATGAGAATGTACGTGTGTTAGTGCGTGTGAATTTTATTTTCTTTATCCTTTGGGTATATTTTCCAAAATGTTTTTACAATAAACATGAAATTTTTTCTAATGAGAGTTAACCATAAAGTTCTTCTCAAGGGGAAAAAGCATATTAATAAACACAGACCATCACACTCATAAGGAGACCTAACCTCAGTAATCTAGTGGAAGTTTAACTTTGGAGACCGCTGGCCAGTCGGGGGACCTAATTATAAGGGAAAGGGGTTGATTCAGGTCGGAAATGCAAGGTGCAAATAAAGTCAGAGCCGAAACTTGGACAGAGAGCAGAAGCTGACGGAGGAGAAGGTCACAGCTCCTGATCTCAGAGGAAGCAAACACACTCACCGGAGCCCGCCTCCCCCTCCGTCTCCAGGCAGCCTGGGAGAGTTTATTCAGTTTTTAGAATCACATGGGTCCAATGCAACCTGTGCCTCAGCCCTTGCGAGCCGTGCATCTCTGCACTGAGCACTCGGCAGGCGCCTGGCCTGGAGAGGGTCCTGGGTAAGCAGGCATGTGGGCACTAGGTAGGGTGTAAGATGGGAGGGCATCACTGCACACTCGCTGTGCCCGGGGAGTATGTGGTCTGCACCAGAGGGACCTGCTGACTTGTGAGTTAGAACTTCTGTGGGTGGAGGTACGAGCCCGGGCTCCAGCTGGGACACTTGGGGCTTGGAGTTCTTACGCCTCTTCCCAGAGATTCTCTCTTTTCCCCTCAGGCGGGAGAGCTTATGACCTCAGGGGCACAGAGAGCCCTGAATGCTCCCGTGCATCTGGCCTACTTCACACCTTTTCCTCTCCTACAGACTGAGCTTCATGATAATTTCATCAGACATTTTGTTCTCCCTGCCCCCAGGCATCTCAACAGCTCAGCAATTAACAAATCAACAAACCAGAAGCCAATACTCTTTCCCAGTGGTGGCTCCCTATTTTCCTTTTTTAAAACAATTTTGTTTAATGTCTACTTATTTTTGAGAGAAAGAGAGACAGAGCATGACCAGAGAGAGGGAGAGAGGGAGACACAGAATCTGAAGCAGGCTCTAGGCTCTGAGCTGTCAGCACAGAGCCCGATGCGGGGCTTGAACCCATGAACCGTGAGATCGTGACCTGAGCTGAAGTCAGATGCTTAACCGACCGAGCCCCCCAGGCGCGCCTCTATTTTCCCTAAAGTAGAAGCTTGTCCTGGTGGAAAGGTAGGCGAGGGGACAGGGGATCTGAGAAGTTGTGACGACAGTGCTTTTACCTGGATTCTGTGCTTGTCACAATTGCCTGCTCGTACCGGGCAGACTGAATGGACTGAAGTCCTCTCTGTCTCTCTTTTTTTCTTACATCCCTCATTTTGACACACAGTAGGGGACACTCGATGACAAGGGACACCACGGCAGACAAGCGCTTCTGAGACCACAAGCTCAAGCTGTTTACGGGCCCGCCAAAGAAGGCTTATGTGGTGCCTCTTGCTAACTGTTTCTGTTCAGCAGAACGCACTAATCTTGTGCAAATGGCTTCTCATCAAATTGGATAAAGACAGGCGGGTTCTCCCCTAGGTCTCCAGAGATTAGCACAACTAATGGCAGGGCCAGAACACAGAGCAAGCACAGCATCAGTGGGGCCCGGGATGTGTTCGGCAGCGAGTCCAGGTCTTCTGTTCTGAGTTTCATAGCCCTGAGCCATGATTACATGAACTGTCTTGTTAATTCCTCCTGTGTCCTCAGGGAAGTGTGGGCGGCCATCCTGTCATCTCCTTTATTCTGGATGGGGATCTGATATCAGTCACCCGTTATCCTTTCTACCTCAGGTGACGGTGCTCTTCAGGGGCAAAGCTGGGGGGGCACCGCAGCCCCATTTGCACAAGGACACCCGTGCTTCCTATATGGAGGGCGATACCATCTAATGTTTTATTTATTTTTGAGACAGAGAGAGACAGAGCATGAATAGGGAGGGGCAGAGAGAGAGGGAGACACAGAATCCAAAGCAGGCTCCCGGCTCTGAGCTGTCAACACAGATCCCGACGCAGGGCTCGAGCCCACGAATGTGAGATCATGACCTGAGCCGAAGTTGGAGGTTTTAATCGACTGAGCCACCCAGGTGCCTCTGCCCTTATCCTATTTAAGCATGACAAGTTTTTTAGCGTTTATCTATTTTTGACAGACAGAGAGACAGAGCATGAGTGTGGGAGGGAGAGAGGGAGACACAGAATCTGAAGGAGGCTCCAGGCTCCGAGCTGTCAGCACAGAGCTGGAAGCGAGGCTCGAACCCACGAACCGTGAGATCATGACCTGAGCCGAAGTCGCACACTTAACCGGCTGAGCCACCCAGGCGTCCCAGCCTTATCCTTTTAGAATCAGATAAAAAGTGAAAGGAAGCCGTCCCCCAGCAACACAAATCCTGTTCTCAGTCACACAGGGATTGATTTTCCAGGGACACCATGACGGGAATCTATAGAAAACGAGAGGAGTGAGTAAAGATGATCGATGAGGAGCCACCACAAACTCCCAATGTTTGATTTTGGTGAGAGCGGCCACCGGCCTCTCAGATCTGCACCTGCAAACACCTCCCGGCAACAACTTCGACTACTGGGCACCCACTTAGGCAGGTTTTCTTCCCGACCGTTTATCCCTGTCAGCAATAAATGTAACGAGATCGTGTTAATGTCTTTATTGGATGAAGAACCTTCCTTAGAAGGGTACGTAAAAGGCATGTTCTAGTAGTCTTCATTGGTATAATTCATTTCTCCTGTTTGATAAATAGATTACAGCAGATTATGATTAATTTACTGAAAAATCATTCCAGGAAAAAAGTAAAACAAGGTGCAGAGATGATAGGATTGTAATTCTTTGGCTCCACAATGTAAGGAGATACTGGTCAAATCCTTACCCATAAGTGCTTTATATGCAAAAGTCCTTTGATTCAGGGCTGAGCGAGGCAGCCAAGTAAATGTTAGTGATGACCTGTGAGCCCTGGGAGGGGGTTCGTGCACGGAAGAGGAGAGAGGAGCGGCCCCCAGGAGGACCCCCTGCCCCACCCCAGCAAAAGCCAGTGTAAGTCCTGCGGAAAGTGCAGTCACCCTGAGGGACAGCCCAGATGGCCTCATGTGGCTTTGGGACACACGGTTGGAAAAGGAATGGAAAGAAGGAACCGGGGGCATCGTCACTGAAAATCCCACTCACCTGACACCTAACTAAGGGTGTGGGCAGGAGGCAGACCCACCGTCAGCAGAGGGAGACGAAGCTGTCCCCAGGTCCTGTTGCTGCTGCTGATGGCCCGGGGACAGGAGGGCACAGGCCATTCTCCTGGGAGCGCATGTCCTGACGCACTCAGGCTGTGCGACATGGTTGTGAGCAGGGCGGTGGCTGGAACAGGCCAGGAGAGATTTGTTAAGTGTCCTCTCTGTGCTGAGGACCCCTCGTGCCAGCACGGGCGGTGAGCCCCAGGATCACTGCAGATGGAAGGATCTGGAAGACTGTGGCAGGGCTGATCACATTGCAGAATCCTGGAGAACCCCCCCGCCCCCGGGGTAGACTGTGCCAGGGAGTGACTCACAAAGACAGAAATACCCCCTTCACTGTCATTGCAGGGCTGAGTCCTTAATCTTCAGGTGTCAGACTTCTTCCCGAAGGGGTCACGTGTGCCGCTGGGCACGTGGTTTAATTCCGCGTCTGTGGACAGTGCGGAGTACAGTGACAGCCACAGTGCCCTCAGAGGCTGGTCGGGAGACAGGATCATATGTTAATGGGCTAAGAACGGGGTGAGTCTTATAATGAGCAGTCTGGACACACTCGCTGTCATTGCTGTCTGAGAGCACGCGTCCTGGAGTCCCCAGCCCTGCTGTCTGCTGCCTGGGTGACAGTGCCAGGTAACCTCTCTGGACTTCGTCGTCTGTGACACGGCATCTTGGCGCTTCAGTCTGCGATGACGTGTTTGTAGATGTCTGTTTTTCCTGACCTGTGAGCTGAAAGGGTGAATGGGGGTGGGGGTGGAGGGGCAGAGCAAACCAGCCAGGCAGGGTGCCTCTCAGGCTTTGGTTCTACAAGAGACCCCAGGGCGCCAGCAGCCACCCCTGGAGTCTGGGCCCTGGCGAGTGGACAAGCATGGACAGAGAGCAGAGACAGACGAGGCAGCGCATGACTGCCCACAGGGAGGCGGAGCATCGCCAGCAGGAATGGCCAAGCCAACATTCAGGAGCCTTAAAGTTTCTTTGTATGACACCACTTGTTCCCGTGACACAAAGCCCCCAACATCCACTGACTCTGTCGGGGACTCGACTGAAAAGACCATATTTAGGTCTTGGGCGTGGGGTCTCAGTGGAGCAGCTCAGCCCAAAGTCAAGTCCACTGGGCTCTGGGGGACTGACATCACCTCTGTCCCCAGCCCTCAGGTGTACTGGGCCACCCCCCTCTCCTGGTTGCACTCAATCTGGTGCTTACGTGAATGTCTCTCACGCCACTCTCTGCTCCTCTTCTCAAGACGTAGGCAGGTGCCCAGAGTGGGCTAACTGCTCTCATCTCTGCTCACTAACCTTGACATCGCTCCCCTCTTCCTTTCTCATGTACTACCCCCTCATCAATGCCGTCCACCTCAAGGTAGGTCAGGCTACCCTGATCCTACCCATAGGGAGGGGTCAATAAGCAGTAATTGTTTATTATTTAAACAGAAAGCAATTAAGGCAGACCAGAAGTTTACAAAGAGCTGGGAATCTCGGGCCAACTGAAGTTCTTGGAACAAGGTGTTGCACCCACCAGACTCATGCGGCAGAAAGAGAGTCCACTGGGAGCCCCTGGGGCTCAGCTGGTTGAGAGTCCGACTCTGGATTTCAGCTCAGGTCATGATCCCAGAGTCCTGGGATAGAGTGTGGAGCCAGCTGCTGATTCTCTCTCCCTCACCTTCTGCCCCTCTACGCTCCTTGTGCTCTCTCTCTCTGAAATAAAATAAAATAAAATAAAATAAAATAAAATAAAATAAAATAAAATAAAATAAAATAAAATAAAATAAAAAAAGTTTAAAAAACAAATAAGAGAGAGTACACGGGGATTCCCAGTCCTGGGGCCAGGGTTCCAGCTCTCTGTGCTGCCTCTGAGGTCCGTGACTACCCGAGGCTCTGGCTGCCCATTTCCAACGGGAATGGTGAGCCCAGCTCTCGGATGTGGCACTGGGGAGCACTCAGTGGCTGGGTAGATTGCCTGGGACAGTGGGGTCACCTCTGCCGTCACTGGCCATCGCTCCAATTGCATTCTGCTGGCCTCCTCAGAGCTAACACCACCCCTTGTGGTAGAGATGGGGAGCTTTAATTTAACACAATGCACACTGGGAACCAGAATCTCTTGACTGGGGCTCCTTTGCCAGTCCTGCAGTGTGGCTCCTGGTAATTACAAGGCTTTGGAGCGGCCAGATGGAAGGAAGATTCACATCACACTGACTCTCCAGGGAGGGGTCCCACATGGTTTGCAGTCAGAGCCCACAGAACCTTCCTGATGGGTAACCAGGAAGCTGATGACACCATGAAGCTGACGGCTTGGCTCCTGCCCGGGAGAGCATTCACAGAGGACACTGCAGTGACAAGTGATAAATACTAATTTCTACTTCTCAGAGGTTTGTTTATATCCCGTTCATTTGCTCACTCGAACTGAGGATAAAATGCATCTTTTGAATAACATGAGGTGTTAACTCAAGACTCTTCCGATTTTGTTTATTTATTTATTAACACTTATTTATTTTTGAGAGAGAGAGACAGAGACAGAGCATGAACAGGGGCGGGGGCAGAGAGAGAGGGAGACACAGAATCCGAAGCAGCTCCAGGTTCCGAGCTGTCAGCACAGAGCCCAGCCCAGGTCTTGAACTCATGAACTGTGAGATCATGACTTGAACTGAAGTCAGACGTTTAAACGACTGAACCACCCAGGCACCCCAGCTTGACTGCCTTTTTACTGGAACATTTCCATTGCTTTGGAAAAAACAATAGTTCAAGAGCAGATACACTGGTTGAAATACCGATGCAGACGTAGGGTCTGTCTATCCCCTCTCCCCCGTGTGAGCACTTAGCACCTTCCGTGGCACGTGGTAGGCTCTTAATGAGTGCTGTTAAACGGATGACGAATAAATGAGAGAATGCACGTGGTCAGCCCCCGGCTGAATCGCATCTCAATCTTTTCCCACTAGCTCGTCCTTCTGGGGAGACCCACCGACTTCCTAAGCAGACCACACTTGCCTTGCTGGGGCGCCATTGCCTTGGGACACGCTCCTCAGAGCACAGTGTTGCCATCTGGGTATTTATGCCTTCCTACCTGTGCTGAACATGGGGCCACGGCTGTCTTCTTCATGTAGGTATCACCCGCAAATGTTCTAGTATCTGGCATTGTCTGCTTCCAAAATGATCCATTTTAATCCAAAGACCCAAGTGCCCAGAAGGAATATAATGAAAACAGATCACGTCTTGCTCTACCCAGTGGGCTCTGTGACCTAGATCATGGCGCAGATGGCCAGCTTACACAGGTTGCTGAGGGCCCTGGCTCAGAAGAGGACTAGCAAGATTTAGAGTGAAAATACCTTGTCCCTTAGTGAGAACCTGTGGGAAGGCCCTTGGCAGGAGGAAGTGAGGAGCGTCTTGAGTGTGAACCCCCTCCCTTCCCCCAAGGAGAAGGGATTATTCACAGACAGGCCTGACCAGTGTAATAGTGGTCACGGGGTCCCTCGTTCTGAGAACTCTATGTTTCCAGTCACCGGTTGCATCCTCAACCAATTCACCTGGTGTGAGCCTGTGAAGACATGGCCGAGGGGAAAGTAAAAGTGCAAAGGTCTGACTGCATCATCGGGCGTCCTGACTTTGAGCCAGAAAGTCTGTTGGCTTAGATTTTTGCCAAAGAAAAAATCCAGGAAGAGACATGCTCCTTCTTACCATTTCTTGCTGTCTGCCTCATCATCTTCCTGATACGTGGAATCGATGATGATTTGGAATACTTCAGCTTTCAACGTCTCCCTCAGTTAATGATCTCATAATGTTTGAGAAGAAAATAGGGAGCTCAGGGGGCTGCTGTCCTTTCGTAAGGTGATGACCACTTTATTTTCAAGGGCAAATACACTCCTAAGTCATACTTTGGAAAGTCGAGTACTGATACTGTGGATTCTGTTTGAAATGTAAATGGTCCTGGGTCCCAGCAGGGAGAAGGACAGCTCTACACAAAGATCCTCTCTCTGATGCCTGTTTGCATGTGCTAGCCGGCTAGCTGAAGGTACCCCTGAAGGGGAGGCACAGTCTCCTCCCTCTCCCTTAGAGAACACCCTGCACCGTCAGCTCTGGAAGCTTCTAGAACATCAGAGAAGGTGGCTGACCAGTCTTCGTTCTGAACACAGGTGACCAGCCCCCTCCGTACCTCCCCCTACCAGGCATACCCGGAGAGTCTGAGATACTGCAAATTCCTCTGAACTGCAGTGGCTGCCAGAAAGATGCCCGTCAGAACCACGAAAGTCTGGCACACTGTCGGCTGGATGGTTTCCCTGAGCCCTGGCATGGGCATAATCCCTCCCTGTATTTCATTCTGTAATTGGGTATTATTGGTAAAAACAGAAGTACAACTGGTTTTTGCAAGCTTACATTTTGTACAGCAATTTTGCTGAACTCTCTGTTCCTTTCTAGGCAGAAGAAAACGTTGTGTTCAGTGGATGAAGGTTTTGGGTCTCCTAACGCTGTAGCTATGCTTTCCTAATTTTTCACGTGCTGCCTTTGATTTTTGCACTACATATATATATGTAACATCAACAAGTCATCCGTTATTTCGGCTCTTCCCTGAATGCAATATGGACCTTAGTTAGCATCCACTAACTGCCACGTGATGGACAGGCCACCTCCACGGTGTTTAGTGTGTTTCGGAGTTTCTTTTTTAATGCCCAAATTTGTTATTAACATATTACTGTTAATCTATTTATCTTTGTATCTTGCAGTAGCTCTTCAAAACCTGACTAGAATAGGGAGGCCTTGTGGATGCCAAGGGTGGTGCTGTGGGTCCCCGAGGAGCTGGTGTGGGCACTGCTGGCTTGGCGGACCAAGCTCCCGAAATTCTGGACAATGAGTGAGGTGGGTTTCAGGGCATCTACCGCTTCGCCACCGAGAGAGAGCGATGGTTTCCAGAGGAACTCGATCCTCCATCCGGGAGTTTTTGCTGTGGGCGTTTGGGTGGCCAGGAATTTGAATGATGTTGATCTGATTACACCTCAGCCAGCGTGTAGCCAGATAGGCATGGGACTGCTGTGCTGTACTGGAACTTTCCAAACAGAGCCTCTGATCTGTGACCATCACGAAACTTGCCCTGACGGCAGGTGAAGTTTCATTCAGATGGGCAGCTTTCCTTCCCGATTTGCTTGTCTTTGTTGCGTCCGCTCAGAACTCCATTCTTTGGTCAGCCGTCGGGGCTTCAGCCCAAGCGATGTCCTCTGTTTGTAAAGTTCTGTACATAGTTTTTAACTTTCTGCAGGAGGTGATCTTTGCTCTTGTCCTGACAAATAGCCTGATGGTATTTTGTTTTAATTTTTTAAATGTTTTTTATTTATTTTTGAGAGACAGAGAGAGACAGCGCGAGCAGGGGAGGGGCAGAGAGAGAGGGAGGTACAGAATCTGAAGCAGCTCCAGGCTCTGAGCTGTCAGCACAGAGCCCGACATGGGGCTCGAACCCACAAATGTGAGATCATGACCTGAGCCGAAGCCAGACGCTTAACCGACTGAGCCACCCAGGCGCCCTGCCTGATGGTATTTTAACAAACATTTGGAATAAAGACTGCACACAAAGACAGAAAATGACTATGTATATACATATAAATACACAATATTCATATGTATGCAATCATTAATATGCATTATAATATATTATAAATAATGATGCTTATCATAAAGTATTAAATATATAAATATTAATAAATACACACAATAATAATGATAAATATATAATGTATTTTGATTTGTATTTTCCTGATGAGTGACAAAGAACATCTTTTCATGTGTCTGTTGGCCATCTGATGTCTTTGGAAAAGTGTCTGTTCATGTCTCTTGCCCATTTCTTCACCGGATTATTTGGTTTTTGGGTGTTGAGTTTGGTAAGTTCTTTATGGATTTTGGATACTAACCCTTTGTCTGATATGTCATTTGCAAGTATCTTCTCCCATTCTATTGGTTGCCTCTTAGTTTTCTTAATTGTTTCCTTCGTTATGCAGAATCTTTATCATGATGAGGTCCCAGTGGTTCATTTTTGCTTTTGTTTCCCTTGCCTCTGGAGATATGTCTAGTAAGAAGTTGCTACGGGCAAGGTCAAAGAGGTTGCTGCCTGTGCTCTCCTCTAGGATTCTGATGATTTCCTGGCTCACATTTAGGTTTTTCATCCATTTTGCATTTTGTATATGGAGTGGTCTGGTTTCATTCTTGTGCATGTTGCTGTCCAGTTTTCCCAACACCATTTTTTGACAAGGCTGTCTGTTTTCCATTGGATATTCTTTCCTGCTTTGAGAAGATGTAGTCGGGGGTCCATTTCTGGGTTCTCTACTCTGTTCCGTTGATCTGCGTATCTGGTTCTGGGCCAGCACCGGACTGTCTTGATCACGACAGCTTTGTAATCCAGCTCGAGGTCTGGAGTTGTCACGCCTCCAGCTTTGGCTTTCTTTCTCAGAATTGTCTTGACTATTCAGGGTCTTCTGGTTCCATACAACTTTTAGGATTGTTCTGGCTCTGCAAAACATGTTGGTGCTATTTTGATCAGCACTGCATTAAATATGTATATTTGATTTGGGTAGTATAGACATTTCAAAAATTGTTCTTCCAATCCATGAGTATAGAATGCTTTTCCATTTCTTTGTGTCTTCTTCAACTTCTTTCATAAGCTTTCTATAGTTTTCAGAGTACAGATATTTTACCTCTTTGGTTAGGTTCCATCCTAGGTATCTTATTGTTTTTGGTGCAATTGCAAATGGAATGGTTTCCTTGATCTCTTTTTCTGCTGCTTTATTATTGGTGTATAGAAATACAACAGATTTGTGCACATTGATTTTATATCCTGCAACTTTGCAGAATTCATGCATATCACCTCACATCTTTCAGAATGGCTAAAATTAATAATCCAAGAAACAAGTGTTGGCGAGGATGCAGAGAAAGGGGAACCTCTTGCACTGTTGGTGGAGAGGCAGACTGATGTAGCCCATATGGAAAACAGTGTGGAGGTTCCTCAGAAAGTTAAAAACAGAACTACCCTACAATCTAGCAAATGCACATCTAGCTATTTACCCAAAGGAGGCAAAAATACTGATTTAAAGGGGTACATGCACCCTGATGTTTATAGCAGCATTATCTGCAATAGGCAAACTGGAGAGAGCCCAAATCTCCATCGACTGATGAATAGATAAAGAAGATGTGGTATGTATGTGTGTGTACACACACACACACACACACACACACACACACACACACACTGGAATATTACTCAGCCATGAAAAAATGAAACTTTGCCATTTGCAAAAACATGGACAGAGCTAGAATGTATTATGCTAAGTGAAATAAGTCAATCAGAGAAAGACAAATACCGTATGATCTCATCCAGATGTGGAATTTAAAAAGACAACAGATGAACATATGAGAAAGAGGAAAAGAAAAAAAAGTGAGGGAGAAACATGCCGTAAGCAACTCAGTGATAGAGAACAAACTGAGGGCTGCTGGAGGGAAGTGGGCGGGGGATGGGATAGGCGGGGGATGGGCACTGAGGAGGACACTTGTTGGGACGAGCCCCGGGTGTGGTAAGTAAGTGATGAATCACTGAGTTCTACTCCTGAAGCCACATTGCACTGTGTGTTGACTGACATTAAAAAAAAGATGTTTTATTATATTAAGGGAACCTGTTTATTTTATGCACAAAAAATAAAAATACTCTTTCTAACAAAAACATGTAGACCTGACTATAAATATAATATTATATACTAATTATGAATTCCAATATTTGCTGTTATTTTATTGTGTGTAACATATGTTTGTATATCATACTCATCAAGCATATATAATACATACCCGTATATTGGATATATCCCCATGCATTCCACACGAGTGTATATATTATATATTCTGCATGTAGTTCATATGATATGTACCAACGACCCATGCTGCTCAGTCAGGAGTCCGAGCATTCTCTTAGTTCGAAGACCCTGGACTTTCTTGGACTCGGCCAAATCGTGGCAGGATGTTGCCCTGCTTAACATGCTTTTTCAGGAGCATGTACTGTATCTATCTGGAAGCTTCCCACCCTGTCCTCCAGGTTTCTTTTGTCAAAGTTTATTTATTTATTTTGAGGAGCATGAGCGGTGTGTGGGCAGTTAGGAAGCAAAGAGAGAATCCCAAGCAGGCTCTGTGCTGTCAGTGTGGAGCCCGAGGTGGGGCTCGATCTCAGGAACCGTGAGATCATGGACCTGAACTGAAATCAAGAGTCAGACACTTAACTGACTGAGCCACCCAGGCACCCTGTCCTCCAGGTTTCTTAACCACAAACGCACACACACACATACATGCACACACCTGCACACACACATGCACACGCCTCTTTAGCCCCCACTCCACGCCAGATTCTCAGCCCCGTGTCCACTTTCCTGGTTCTCTCTTTTGCTCTGTCGGGTTGTAATGTGGTTTGACTGATTTTGCTTTATGTCTGTGTCTATATGTTTAATTTCTAATATTTCTAAACAGACTTTACTCACCTGGGTCTTCAATTGTGTCTCTGTTACTGTTTCACAATTTCTTGTTATTTTCAAAGATGGACTTCCAAAATTACTCCCTGAGCAGCCTCCGCACCCTCGCAGTCCTAGTCAGAGCACTCTGTGCACCCAGTCTGATTGGAGAGAAAGCACTTTCCAGTTGTTGATTTTGTGGGCTGTGTTTCTTTGCAGAAAATTTCTTCCCATGTTTTGGTGCTTGGTTTGTGAGATCATTCAGAGTGGATGGGATTATTTATGCTCCCGCTCTCTCCTTCCTGTTCTGCTCTGCCCCCGCTCCCATTTCTCCTCCTCTCCTGTCACTGCCTCTCCTCACCCTCTCCCTCCCTCAGCCTGCCTCCAGCTCTCCTTTACCTACAGATACTGAGACACCTCTGCCCTGGAGTAGTTCAGGTGTGTAGCAGCACCAAGTAACTCCTAGCTGGGGGTGCAGGGGATGGACCAGACCCCGCCACTGAGCAGAGGGCTCAGGGCTTAATTTGATCTCAAGGCTGGATCTCTGCCCTCATACCCTTTGGCTCACTGCTGACTGAAAGGGGACGTCCAGTCTCCAACAGCATTTGGGGTTTCCTTCATTCTGCAGGAGTTGAGTATCAGGGGCTACATTCTGCTTCTGGACTGAAGCCCACAGCTCTGGCTCCCGTCGCTGCACTGAGCTTTTATTCCATGGGAATTTCTCGTCATATTTGAGTATGAAGTGTCTTTTCAGGTTTTCTCTTTTTTTTTCTTTTTAAAAATTTATTTATTTATTTATTTGAGAGAGAGAGAGAGCAAGTGGGGCAGAGAGAGAGAGAATCCCAAAGAGGCTCTACACTGAGCCCAGAGTCCAACACGGGGCTGGATCCCACAGCCCTGGGATCATGAGCCACAATCAAGAGTAGGACGCTCAACTGACAGAGCCCCCCCGGGAGCTCCCCAGGCTTCCTGGGTACGATGAGCGCTCAGAGAGAATCAGCACAAGAAATGGTTCCCGTTAGCGTTCAAAGAGCAAAATGTAAGTTACTGCATCATGGCTGCTATTCCTAAGATGCTGCTTGAAGGAATCGAAAGGCTTTTAGAGAAAGCTCCTTTCTTTAAATACCTTTAAATGTAAAATGCTGTCATTGAGGATTTACACTTTTCTAAGAAATAAGTCAAATAGGGGATTTGGTTTATTATTATATAAAATCGACATCCTACATCCGGTCTACATGACAGCTTGAAGCTTTAGGGCCATCATAAAAAAACAGTTTGCCAGAAACTCAGGTGGTGGTGGGGGGGCTGGGGCCACAGCCCACCATTTCCTGCTGGTCCCATCAGTGAGTTCTTGCAAATTTAGAGTTTTCTTTCTTTTCTCCAACATGCTCTTTCCGTGACAGCCACAGCCTGTCCTTTCACTGAACTCAACCCTTTGTTCAGGCCGGGCTTCTGTGCTCGCTCACCTTGTCCAACACTCCAGCCTCCTGGCCCTCTCTGTACACAGAAGTACACGCAAGGGCACTGGGTGTGGGGCAAGGATGTGGGGCGCAGACCGCAAGGGCCCAGTGGGTCTGGGGGTGCAGGATGGCATGGCCGTGGAGCCCCCGCGTCTCAAAGACAGAGAATCGATTCGACTTGATTATCTGCTTTACACTGGGCACTGCTTTCATGAAAAATATTTTACATTAATAACATATAAACACAAAGGGAGTCTTAACAATCCTTACCCCAATTCCTACAACACTTGTTTATGTACTAAGTCAAACAGACTCTCAATCACTGGCTTAAAAGGCTGAATCACTAGGTATTGTTCTCAAAAGAAAATGCATGATTTTCCCAATCATTCAGTTTGTCCTTAAATCTGTTAATGTTGTCAGTAATATTTATCGACTTTCTAATATCAAATCCTACTTCAGTTGCTGCAGAAAGTACCCTGTATACATACGGATTATCATTTTTTATATACTGCTGGATTCAGTTTGCTAATATTTTATTTAAAGAATATTGAAACAGGGCTTGGGAGTGAGTTTGGTCTGTCATTTTTTTCTTTCTGTGTTTGCTTTTTTTAATGCACTGTTCTTGTTTTAACTTTACTGTCGAGGTATACGGGTATCCTGAATACTTGGGGAATACTTTGTTTTCCTATGCTCTGGGACAATTTGCATAAGATTACAAGTCTGGTAGGACTTTCTTGTAAGACCACGTCGGCCTGGTATTTTTCTCTGTAGGAACATTTTTACCTACTACTTCAGCTTACTTGGTATTCTTGATGCTTTCAGACTTTTGTCTAGATTCGGTTTTGCCAAGTTGCATTTTTCTGTAATTTCTCGATCTCAAGTCTCCAAATTTGTCAGTGTAAAGTTGTATATGTTTTATCTCAATCTGCGTTGAATGTGGAGTTAGGTCCACTTTCCTTCTTGATAGCTTATCTTTACATTTTCTCCTCTTTTCTTAATCACTTTTACTAGATGTTTATCCATTTTATTAACCTTCCCCCAAATCAACTTTTGGCTCTCTCTTCTCTGTTGACTATTTATCTAATTGATTTCCGTTCCCATGTCATTATCTCCTCACATTTGCTTTATTTGGGTCTGTTCAATGATTCACTTTCTAAGTTTTAAGGTTGTATGCTTAACTCCTTAGTGTCCAGACTCTCTTCTTTTTAATAAAGGAGTAAGAGTAAAATCTTGTTTGTGTTTCTTTATTTGCATCTCACACTTTTTCATGAAGTATTTTCATTGTCATTCATTTCTCAATGTTTCTATATTCAATTTCTCCTTTGACCCATGAGTCATTTAAAAGTGGGTCTTTGGGAAATGCCTTGGGGGCTCAGTCAGTTGAGCATCCAACTTCTGATTTCAGGTCAGGTCATGATCTCATGGTTCATGAGTTTGAGCCTCACACTGGGCTCCACACCCAGCATGGATTCTCTCTCTCTCTCTCCCTCTCTCTCTGCCCATTCCCACTCACTTTCTCTCTCTTAAAATAAATTAAAAAAAAAAACTTAAAAAAATTTTCAAGTGGGTCTTTTATTTTTTGGGTACACACAGGCCATTTCCTTTCCTTTCCTTGTTGACCTCTAGCTCAGTTGCATCCTGGTCATGCAACATGATCTTCCCAGGATAAATTATGTGAGCTCTGTGGAGACTTGTTTTATGCAATGTGCACGGCCAAATTTTGTAAACATCTCATGTGCGTTTGAGATCGATGTGATTCTTTAATTGTAAGATGCTGCATTCTATAAAGTCCACTAAAACAAGCAGGTGAACTGCTGGATTCGTCCAGGTTTTTCAGAGAAACAGAACCAATAGGGGATATGTTGATATATACAAAGGAACAATTATTATAGGAGTTGGCTCATGGGGTTCAGGAGGCTGAGAAGTCCCTTGGCCTGTGGTCCACAAGCTGGAGACACCGGAAAGCCAGCAGTGTAGCTCAGTGTGAGTGTTGAAGACGTGAGAACGGGAAAGCTGGTGGTATGGGTCCTGGAGTCCGAAAGCCCAAGAACCAGAAGGTCTGATGTTCGAGGATAGGAGAAGATGGATGTCACAGCTGCAGAAAAGAGAGAGAGAGAATTCACCTTTCTCTACTTCCTATTCCATTTTGGCCCATGCTGCTGAGGGCAGATCTTTGCTCCGTTTGCTGAATCAGAAGCATCCCCCAGACACGCCTGGAGATAATGTTTTACCAGCTCTCTAGCATCCCTGAGTCCAGGTAGGTTGACATAAAATGATCCGTCCATTTGGGGCACTTGGGTGGCTCAGTCAGTTAAATGTCTGAGTTTGGCTCAGGTCATGATCTTGAGGTTTGTGAGTTCGAGCCCCGTGCCGGGCTCTGCGCTGACAGCTCAGAGCCTGAAGCCTGCTTCAGATGCTGTGTCTCTTTTTCTCTCTGCCTCTCCCCTGCTCACACTCTGTCTCTCTCTCTCTCAAAAAACAATTAACAAATGAAAATTATCCATCAATTGCGTTGTTCAACCCTTCTATAACTTTGATAATTTCTCCCTGTTTGAGCTCACAGTAATTAAGAACAGTGTTGAAAGACCACATTGTTCAGATAGATTTTCATTTCCTTCCGGTGTATCTGTTAATATTTTATTTAAATATTTAGAAACATTTTACAAGTTTCACAGAGGTTAGAATTGTTACATGCTCTCATTGAACCGATTTATAAAATTATTTTGTAGTGACTCTCTCTGGGCCTAAATTGCTTTTTGCCTTAAAGCTTTAACTGCTATTGATACAGTGAGCTCAGTGCTCCTTTGATTAGTATTTGCATATTTACACCTTCCTGTAGATTTACTCCAACCCTTTCCTGGTCTATAAGTTCAGATGTGTCCTTTATATGTAACATGTAGTTGGATTTCAAAATTCAGCCCTGTAATCTCTAATTGTCACTGTTGAGTTTCGTCTCTTTGCTTTTACTCTATTTGCCTGCCTGGACTGGTTCCTGAGCTGTCCTGAAGTTCTCAATAATTCTGAACAAGAGGCCCTGCACTGAGCCCTGCTATTTCTGCAGCCGGTCCTGCAGTTGAAGAAGAGTCTGGGTGCACACGAGGGCCACTGCCAGCCCTGGGGGTGACTGTGGGTCGCCTTGGTTGAGCTCACTTCTCTGGACACCCTGGACAGTCTCTGTCTTGTTTGTGATCCAATTTTCTTTCTATGCTATATTTTCATTAACAGCTGAATTTGTTGAGGATGGATTGCGGGCTGGACACTGTGCAAATAAAAGGACATTGATCCTCACAATAACGCTGTGAATGGGGGTATTATTGTTCCCGACCAGTGGAAGATCAGAAGCTACAGAACTTGTAGAGGCTCAACAGCAGTAAATGGTAGGACCTGAGTCCAATCCCAGGCCAGTGACACTACCCCATCCCTTTTAACTGACCTGGATTTAACAAGATGCTTGTTTCAGGGTGAGTTCTCTGATGATCCCATTCCCCTCTCAGGGGCTGGCTCGTGGTGAGCACGTCTCGAGAAGACCCTACCTCGGTTTGAGGCTGCCGAGGAGCCAGCATCCAGTCAGTGGCTCTCCAGCCACCATGTTCCGGTAGCTTGAGCCCGCCCCCTTCCCCGTGAGGATTTCCGGAGCCTCACTCACCTGTGTGTGCCTCCATCTGCCTTGTCACAGCCTGGGTGCGACTTGAGGCTGTGACTTACTAAACTCTACAGTTTCTTTCTTTCTTTGTTTTTTATAGTGTATTGTCAGGTTGGTTTCCACATAACACCCAGTGCTCCTCCCCACACGTGCCCCCTCCATGACCATCGTCCCTCCCCCTTCCCCCTTCCCCTTCAGCCTTCAGTTTGTTTTCAGTCTGCTTTGAAATTCTGGTAGGCAATTCCTTCTTCTCTCATGGTGCTGTCCAATCGGAGTTTGCAATCAGCTCAAGTCTTTCTTGACACCCTCGCCCAGTAACACAACCCTCTACACACACACACACACACACACACACACACACTGCATGTGAGCCATTCCCTCCTTCTGCTGAAATCCCAGTTCGTCACTCGAGATCTCGTTCCCACCCCAGCTGCACAGGGGACCCGCTGACCTGTCCTGTGGGGGGACCACATTTCCCATCGGTGCAAGCAGACCACCACACCCCACTCCCATAGGCCTTCCGTAAACCATGTGGTGATGTCACCTCTGATGTCCCTCTCTGCCGACAACTATCCGATCGGTCACAAACTCTGAAAATGGTGCTTTCACGTTCCTTTGGAATCACTGTAGACGCTGGCATGCTACTGGAACTTGGTGGATCTTCTCAAGGCCAATCTCAGCTCCTCGAGTCTTCTACTAGAAAGCCTTAAAAAGGCTGGTGGTGTAAAAAAAAAAAAAACAGAAGAAGAAAAAGAATTTAAAAAAGGCTGGTGCTGTCTCAGCAACATAAAGAGATAGTGATTCTGCATAATTATAAGCTAAGCGTCGGAGCAGCTTGGCGGTATTGAAGTCTACACAGCGTCGTGATGATCCGGGTAGTATGTCTGTTTTGAAGGAAGTCTGGTGTCTTCAAGTGGCATTTCATACATCATTGTTCCTAAGCCTACGTGCTTAACCATTAGTTACTATTTTATTTAGCTGGGGTAAAGTACAGCTGACTGATTATGATGACTCCTCAAGGGTGTCACCTCCCGAGGAATGCGCACTGTGCATGAGGCGCAGCGCACAGTCTCAGTGGAAGTGTGTTAATACCCTTCTTGATATGCAGCTAGCGATCTGATGTTTGAAAGCTCTTGATTTTCTCTTTTGACTGGAAGTCTCCTGGTAATTCATGAGCCTCTGGAGTGTTCTTGTTTTCATTTCTTTTTTCTCCGTCTCCTCGTGTGGTGTCTGAATCCCGTAGTTTCTTCCCTGTTCTATGGCGCATTTCAGTCTCTGCCTGTGACCGGGGATCATAATTATTCCTAATGATGCGCTTCTCTCTGAGCGCAGTCATAGTCATGGGATGGGCAGTGTTTGGTGTCTTTGTTTCTTTCCCCCCTCATTTCCGCCTATTACATATTTTTTGGTTGTTGTCTGCCCTCCGTTGACAGCCTGCCTCTGAAGTGAGATGGGGTTCACTGTCATGGTTGCTGCAGGGGACACATTTGTTCTCACCACGGATATGCCATGTGCTTTAAGCATTCAGATTACAGACACCTTTTTAAAAACTGTTTATCGAGAAAGAGAGAGCGAGAGAGAGAGAGAGAGAGAGAGAGAGAGAGAGGGAGAGAGAGAGAGAGAGAGAGAGAGAGAGAGAGAGACAGAGAGCAGGGGAGTGGCAGGGAGAGAATCTCAAGCAGGCCTCTCTCTGTCAGTGTGAAGCCCGACACGGGGCTCCATCTCACCAACCATGAGATCATGACCTGAGCTGAAATCAGGAGTCGGACGTCCAACTGACTGAGCCCCCCAGGCGCCCCTGGACTACAGACCCTTTCAAATTTTTTTTAATGATTTATTTATTTTTGATACAGAGAGAGACAGAGCGTGAGAGGGGGAGGGGCAGAGAGAGAAGGAGACACAGAACCAGAAGCAGGCTCCAGGCCCTGAGCTAGCTGTCAGCACAGAGCCTGACGCAGGGCTTGAACCCACGAACGTGCGATCTGACCTGAGCCGAAGTCGGAGGCTTAACCGACTGAGCCACCCAGGCACCCCCAGACCCTTTCAAAGAGAGGGTCATTTGCACATGCGGTGACAGGCTTAGCTGGTGTTCTTGCACGGGTCAGGCTTCAGGTTACTTTCTTTGTAACACACTTTATTTGCCCTCCTTCTGTGCCTTTTCAAAAGTAGTGACACAGATCCACATTTTTAAAAAGATCAGCTGGAGACAACATATAAATTAAGAGCTATTTAGTGTTGTTATTTGAGACTTTCCCCCTGAGAATCAGAACCAGGTGTAAATAGCAGTTCCATATAGAATAAACACAATGAACCTTGTTCAAAAAAAGGCAAGGCTTGATTCTCATTTGAGCTTCAGTTACACAGAATATCAGTAAAGGGCAGGGAATAGAGGGCCATTGAAGGTTTGCAGACACAGGCAGGAGTAGGATGGGCACCAGGTTAGGACTCGGAACATAGGTCCCCAACGGAAGTAGATTCGGGAACAGGAAGGTTCAGGAAGCCTGGCGGCCTCTTCCTGCCCAAGCCTGCGCCCAGGCTGCCTCTGTCCACGCAGTAGGGGACACTGAGGGCAGAGAAGCTGAGGAGGCTAGAGGATGGAGTGGACCCCGGCTCCAGGCAGTAGAGCCAGTGCTTACTCAGTACTTGGGTGAAGGGGGACTTCAGTAAGATGAGCCCCACTGCAGATACAGCAGAGGCTGCTGGGGATTCGCCGCCAGGGGCCAGCAAGGGTCAGGGATGGTCGCATACCCAGAGGGGACATCAGGGTAGGGGATTCTTGCTAACCAGGTCTAATAGGACTCTTGCCAAAGGCAGGCCAAGGACACAAACACCTAAAGAGTTGTTGAGGGACCTGATGAGGTATCAAGGGTGAGGGATTCTTGCTCAACGGACTTAGTGGGATTCTGCCTAATAGTGGGCTGGGCAGGTCGAAGCCCGGGGATGAGGCTTCAGTGAGCAGGGGGCTCAGAGGAGCCTGTCTGGAGTTCGGTCAATGGCAGTCTTTGTCACTGTGGAGCCCGGTGGGACAGGGCGCTGGGACAGGGGCTGAGGGCGGTGTTCTGCAACCCGCTCCCCAGCAGGCTTCTTCTCCACCTTGGCCTTGCTCCCCTCTCTCCATGCTCTTCGGTCCCACTGAGCAAGCAGACTGCCTCCACCGGGTGAGTGCTCCCCACCCCAGTCCCAGGGCCAGGCCTGGCCCCCAGCCTCTGCCACATGGGCTCCAGCCTCCCAAGCAGTCAAGGTGAGAGTATGGGGCCGTGAGACCCATGGGAGACCCCCGAACCCACCCGCCCTGTGATGCAGCATCTCCCCCACACTCTCCCCCACCCCCGGCTTCTCACCTTTGCAGGGCCATGCTGCGGCTCCGCCTTCCTCCCCAGGCCATGCCACCACCGAGCTGTGCCCCTTCCTCTGAGAGAGAGGATCCTGGGTGCCCCCACTTCTGATGTGCACAGCGAGGCTGCGTTCACCTCCCTGAGGAGGGACAAGGTCTCCGGGCAGACACCCCACACCCGAACACAGCCAGGCCTGGAGGCCTGGGCTCGGGTCATGGGGCTGGCAGGTTCACGCCACCTGTTGACACGAGGATGAAATGCAGAAGTACCGCCACACCCCCCCCCCCCCCCCCCCCCCCCCCCCGAAGTACATTTCTAACAGAAGTGATGGAGTTGTTTCGTGGTCTGCAAACTTTGCACCTGTCGCCTTGCGTCCTCCGCGCAAGAGATGAAAGCTTGCTAGAGCTGGGGAGATGTGTTCTGCTGCGCGAGGCCCTGGAGG
Organism: Helogale parvula; assembly: GCA_004023845.1. Classification (NCBI taxonomy): domain Eukaryota; kingdom Metazoa; phylum Chordata; class Mammalia; order Carnivora; family Herpestidae; genus Helogale; species Helogale parvula. The sequence continues at coordinate 148,410 of PJEM01002018.1, forward strand.
GGATAGAAACGAAGCTGCGTCTCCGATTCCCACCAGGATTCCCTGAGCTGCCTTTTCGGGGCATGTTCAGAGGTTCAGTGACCCTTCCACTGAAGAAACGCAAAAGAATTCGGTTATCTGTTTGAAGTTGTCTTGTTCCTAATGCCTTTGAGACAGAGAACTTGGCTGTTTCTTCTTCTGAGGGTCAGAGGTCGAGGAATCCTTACAGTCATGTCTGCAGTCGGGGCTCACACGACTGTCGGGCGCCGCTCAGCACCATGGCTCTGCAGCCCTGCCTTCTCCAAGGCTTCCCTTTCTTGGAAGTGAAACGTGGCTGGTCCGTGTGGGGGCTTCACAAGGGGCCGCCCTGTCGCTCCTTTGTTGTCCCTTTGGGTTTCTCCCCAATGTCTACCGGTCCCACAGCATTGAGGGGCCCATGCCAGCTCTTCACTGTTCTTCTTCGGCAGAAGGGTCCCCACCCGAAGGGCTGTGAAGGTAGTGGTGCATTGCAGAACTAAAAAGCCTCTACCTTTGAGACCAGCAAGTCCAGGGACCTCGTAGCCAATGTCTTTTTCAGCCTGACGTAATTAGCACATCGGGTCCGGGGGGCTGGTGCTGGGCAGACCAGGGCAGTGTTAGTGGGACCTGCCATATGCTAATTAGGCTCGATAGCTTCTGATCCCATGAAGTCATCATCTCTTTCCTCCCGAAGAGAAGTGCAGGGTTGAAAACATGTCCTTTCAGCCACCGTGAAGGCTAAGACTCTAATGCGACCAAAGTTTTATTTATAATGACAAATAAAGTTCATAATCAAATAAAGTAGTCTCAGAGATGAAGATAAGTGAGACAAGTTTAGTTCTTAATATTTTTGCAATTTTAACAGATGTTAGTGCATTCTGAGCACTAGCCGGGGACCTGGGATCCTTCCCACCCTGACATCTTCAGAATCTGTCCTGTGGGTCCTGCGAAACGTCAGTGGTCTGCCTCTGTTATTCTCAAGCAAAGTTTAACCACCAGCAACAGAAACTTCTAAGATTAAAGTGGAGATCGGGGTCAGCTCTCTTTGGCGCACCGATCCCTTCCATGGCTCAGCTCCCTTTGAAGCGCCTCTAGGGTGTCTCCTCCCACAGAGCTCTGGCCCCGCCCACAGCAAGCCAGCTCATGCGCAGTGGCCTCCAGAAGAGCAAGGTGGTTTTTGCAGGCCTGCTGGGGCCAGAGGGGTGGGGGTAGCAGTTTGCAAGAGTTCCTTGGGGGTGTCCATTAGAGCTTTTTGCGATAAAGGGAGGCAGGCATCTGCTCTGGTCAACCTGGTGGGTGCTGGTCACCTGTGGGCAGAGTAGCGACCTCCCCAGAGATGTACCTGTCCTAAAGGCTGGTGAAGAAATGAGCTATGTGGTGAAGGTAGACTGAGGAAGCTGATGGAGTACAAGTTGCTGATGAACTGACCTTACGGTGGAAGACTGTCCTGGGTCCTCTAGGTGGGCCCAACGCAATCACAAGGGTCCTTCGAGGTGCAGGGCCAGGGGGAGGGGGAGAGACAGAGGAGGCTGTCAGCCTGGGGCCCGGTGAGAGGGCCTCCACCAGCCATCCAGGGCTTTGAAGATAGGGCATCCAGGAGCCCAAGAACGCGGACACCTGCAGAAGCTGGAGGGCGGGAAGCAGTTCTCTGCCAGAACCTCCAGAAAGCCATGGCTTGTTGTGTGATCTCCATGGCCTCTGACTTCCAGAATAGTCCACCCATGCAGTTGTGTTTTATCTACCAAGTTCGGGGCACTTTGTTATAGCAGCAATAGAAAAACTTACACAGAACTACATTTTACACTTAGTTTTCTTTAAATGTGAGGAGCCCCAAGTGGCTAAGTAGCTTCTTTGCCACTCAGCACTGTGGTGAGGACGGTGGCACTGTGGTGCAGTCGAGACCCAGATGGCGGCCATCAACGGTCGGGTCTGTTTGGAACTGGCTGTCACCAGACCGAGAAATCCTCCCCATTGCGTTCCTTGTCTCCTTTCTATATGGCGTCTCTTTTCCAGCTACTTCTGCCCCTACATGGGTTGGAGCAGGCCGTGGGGGCTGGCTCCCTGTGGGGAGCAGCCTCCGTTCGAGGTCCCTTGGGGCTCTGCTTACTGCTGACCTGTGTCCCAGGCAGGCTGTCCGAGAAGTGGACACGAGCCAGCAGCTTCCTTCTCCAAGTGCAGGGCTCTTCCAAGGGCAGCTGGCAGAGCAGGAAGTCAGAGGGGTGACCTTATGGGTGCAGACGAGTTCAGTGTGCACCACAGGCCATGGCTGGCCATCTGGGAAGCCCCTTGGAAGCAGAACTGAAAGTGAACAGAGCAGAGTAAAACCAAGAGACACTGAGAGGGAAGGGTGAAGGTGCCCATGCACCACGTGATCACGTACGTGGACGAGCAGGAGGACTTTGGGGTGTGCAGGGCACCAGTTCCACCTGAGAGGTCAAAACCCGGACCGCTCTCTGCCAAGTGTCAAATTTTGCATGTGAAACAGCACCCACGTATTTTCTGTAATTGCCGCTTGGACTTTGGGTTGCAGCTCAGTAACTGCTAAGACAAGGGTGTTTGTTTTTACCATTAAAATGTGTTTCAGCCAGAGGACAGGTGGGTGGAGGATGGGTGAAACAAGGGAGGGGATCAAGTGTTCATTGATAGTGATGAGCCCTGAGAAATGTATGGAACTGTTGAATCGCTATATCGCACCCCTGAATCTAATATAACACCGTATGTTAATTACTTCAAAAACATGTTTAAGTGATTAAATTAAAAATGCCTTATATTCTCTCCAAGTAGTTCATGTTAACTCTAAAAAATGTTTTCTTATCTGAGAGATGAATCACCGGGTTCCTCTACTGAAACAAAGACTGCACTGTATGTTAACTAATTGAATTTAAATTAAAAAAATGTTTTCTTTACATTAGTATAAAAGCAATTACTACAAACCTCCTAGTGGAAAATTTATAGGAAACATAACAGGAAAATATACAGAGGAGCATATAATCAATCATTAATGTGAAAAATATCATTGGGAATGCTTTCCTGCAATTCTTAGTCACAAGAGATATTGGAAAAATGGGTGTTTGGTTGGTCTTACCCTGTGGCTGAGTCAGGGAGGGCCCTGTGCCCAGGGGCTTAGACTCTGTCGAGTTCAGACAATGGAGAGATTGGAAGGTGTCCCACATGGCAGGTGGGTACCAATGAGCTCAGGCAGGTCCCTGTGCCTGCAGGGTGCAGCATGGATAGAGGAGGGACATGGAGTCAGGGATCCCAGAAGAACACGGGGAAAGGACAGGGGTGGTGAGCCATAAGTAGCAAGACTGCAGACAAAAGCCGCATAAGGGCATAGTATCCAGGATCCAGTAATTTGTTACACGCATGGCGTGGAGGACGAGATATGCCCCCAGCATCTTCCATGCTATAAATAACATTGGAAGCAGGCATTCTTGAACATGAATTTTCTATTTCAGCCCTTCATGTTTCCCTAAGACAACTCCTAAAAGTAGAACAGTTGGGTCCAGAAAGATGGGTTTGGCTCTGTGGGAGACTCAACCCCCGATCTTTGCTTTCCTGCCTGAGTTTAGAGCTCAGAGGAAGGAGAGCCAGAGGGGGGGGGCAGAAAGCCACCTTGGGGCCAGCTCTCTTTCCCACATGCACACAACAATAAGGGCTTCCCAGAAATGGGCCTAGAATTACGGGGACCTCCCTCCTTGTGGAGACATGCTCCTTGTTTGCCTGGGGAGGGGGCAGCACATGCTTTCTCTGCACGCTCCACCTCCAAGGGAAGGTGGAGGAGGGCCAGGCTAAGCAGATGCCACTTTTGACCATGTCCTGCCTGCCATGGTGGACAGTCCTTGATGGGTGGGGAGTAGCCCTCATGGAAACCAGAGCAGGGGCAGAATTCCTTCTCCACAAAGGCAAGGAGTTTTACTGTCTGCTGTCAGTTTGGCGTCTTTATAGGTAATGGAAGTCCTGTTGGGAAAGATCTTGGACTAGAGGGTGTATCATATCCCAAGAATGGAGTCTGGAAGGGAAAAATAGTGTCTTGTAGTAGAGAATCCTGGCTGAAGCCACCTGACCTGATGAAGACTGACATTCGTGGTGTCAGGTGGTGAGGCGGGCATTTCATCCTGTCCTCTCCTTCCCCCAAATCCATCACCCCAGTCTAACAAGGAAACATCAGGAAGCCCATATAGGACACTCCACAGGGGTCTTGACCAATCCCCTCCAGACTGTTAGGTTATGAACCACAAGGATGCAATGGGACACTGAGGAAACCTGGTAGGTCAGATGGGAGCCTGGAACAGAAAGGGGAAGAAAGTAGGAGTCCCAATGAAGTCTGAGATTTAGTTAAAATAAGGTACCTCGGTTGACTTTACCTTTTCCCAAAGTGCCTCAGCATCATAAGATTCAAGGCAGGCAGCTGGGAGAAGGCTGTGCCCACGGCACTCTTCACACTTTTCAGTAATTCTAAAACTATTCTCAAAAGGTTTCTTTAATTTTTAAAAAGCATTTTAAATTGGAGAGTTGGGGAGGAATGCCAGGGCCCTGGGAAGGGTTTTCAAGGCCATGACCATGAACATGCATTTCATTCTGAAGAAAGGGAAGGGGGTTCGCTGGGCAGTTTTGAGTATAGACGGGGCAAGTTTACAGGTTGGGAGAACAATTCTGGTGGAAGTTTGTAGCAGGGGAGTGGAGGCTGGGGATCCCTGGTAAGGCCAGGGTAGTAATTAAAGTGGCCTGTGATGAGCATCGGATCAAAGACTGGGACAGAAAGGGAGGAGGTCACACGGAGACATCTTATGGGGAGGACCTGTCAGGCTTGGTCACCGGCCCAATGTGGGAGACAGGGAGGAGGGGTATGGCAAGCGGTCACCACCCTGTGCCTAATGGGATGTGGGGACCACTGACCTGACGGGCAGAGGACCAACCGGCCACATGGTGGCCAATACTGGAGTTCGTCTTGGCAATGTTGGAGGAATATTCCCACAGGAGCCCCAAACCCAGAGCTAGAGCCAAGGAAGGCTGTGAAGGCATAGGAGTGGGCTATCCTCAGGTGTAGACGGGAGGGCCGTTGAGGGTGAGGAAGAAGACGCTGGAGTGCGGGCAGAGGAGAAGGATCTGGAAAGGAGAGAGAGCAGTGTGGGGGAAGCCAAAGGAGGAGACGGTGCACAGACTAGGTCCACGGCTCCTTGGCTGACTCTGGGTTCCTGAGTTGTTCCTCACTTGAGGATCGCCCAGTGGCATTTTAGTTGACACACGGTTTCATTTGTGTGTCACTTTGCAGATGACAGATGCAGGATCGATCCCCTAAGCCTTCCATCAGTAGACCAGGAAACACCCGTCCCACCAGCTTGATTTCCTCTAGTGGCTTATCTTTAATCTGGAAACAGAGATGCAAATCGAGGCTTGCTGTTCCCAAAGCCACCTCAGTACATGTCCCTCAGCTGTCCCTTAGATGTCCCAGGCTTACATCTTTTCTCCTGGGTACAGTTACTGCCAGGGTCCCATAGGCACCAGAGGTAAGGCCCCTTGCTCCTCAGGAAGGCCATTGGAGGGAGCAGCCTGGAGGGGCAGGGAGGGGGTGTGTGGCCTGGAGGCTGCCTTTGCAGCAGGTACTAGTGGAGACGAAGGCACAGGAATGGCAGAAACAATGATGAGGTTTTGCTGGCGGGTCCCAGGAGTTCCCAGAAGCAACGGCTCCGTTACAGAACTTCATACTGTCTAGAATCCAGCCTGGAAATGAGGCCAGGCAGGCAGAAAGAGCTCCTCTGCCCATAAATGGGGCTGTGAGGGATGTTCCAGTTCTTGGGCTCAGGAATGGTTCTGGGGTGCAGGAAGGTAGGCCACTAAATGTACACCCTCGAATCTCCAGGACTGGAGCTCTAGGCTGGGAAACTAGGCAACAAGTGAGGAAAGAGGAAGTGGCCAGTCTCTTGCCACGCCTGTGATAAGTTTCACGTATGAATCCAGTCAAAGCGCTGCAGGGTCTGAAGTGGTACAGGCAGGACTGACCGCGGGGGTAAGCTGTGGCTGGGGCCCTGCAGAGGCCCAGGGACCCAGGCAGGGGCTGACACCGACCCACTTCCCAGCCGAATGATCACGGATGGCATTCAATGCCGGCTCTGTTTCAACTCACTTATCATGGCCATGTTGGGCTGGATACTGTGGATGGTGGTGACCGAGAAGCCGTCCAGGTCAAGTCCAGGTCAAGTACTGGAGGTTTAGACATTGGTCATAGGTCAGTGCGCTCCAGTTCAGACCTGAGCAATCTAAGCTGCCTTCGCCTGAGCAAGATGAACAGGGTCCCGGAAGTCGGTGAAAGCAGAGCTTACTGACCTAAGGGAGGCATTGGCCTATTTTATACCATTCAAGGGTGTCCGGGAGCTGGGAAGTTTGCTGTGTTGAAATTACCCACTACCTCTTTCTTCTTGTCTTTTCAGACATACGGTCCTTCTCCACTGCTGTCTCTGGGTTTGCTCTCAGATCAGGTCCTGATGTAATTGCACGGCTCACATAATGCGAACCTTCTATAGAGCTGCAAGGAATTTCTGTACATCTTTTCAAGTGTAAATTTAGAAAAACCTGATTCAGGGCTATTACAGTTGCATAAGCATCCTGTCTAATTCACCTTCAATAAAAGATTCAAATAAAGTTGTTAAATGAGCTCAACCAGAGCAGAATGATCCAAAAACAAACAAAACAAAACAAAAAAATCACAGCCCTTTCTGAGTGCTCAATATAGAGGCTAACCACAAAGCTTGAAAGAAAGGGGCAAAGTGGGCTTGATTTCTTCTGCCTGATTGCACACAGCATGCTGTGTCTGCATCCATGTGGGACTTCAGGGAACGGGAAATCTAAACGCACATCTCTGCACCAACATCAGGAAAGTGACCATTCCTCAGAGAGAGAATCTACAGACACTGAGCATCTCTATCTGGAGGCTGCCTCTGCAGACATCCAGAGCCTCACCTTGAGAAAAGGCACAAGTTCGCTTCCTCCTTCCTCTGTTTACTGCCAAGCAGCAAGCAGGTGCACTGTAATGTGGTTGTTAGGACACAGCCTTGACAGAGAGTCTTCCTGTCTGGGTGTTGACTCCCCCAAGGGCATTCTCTGTTGCACTGAAGGCTAGGAGCACCCGCCTTGAGGCCCCACAGGATCCCAACGGGGACGCCCCTTCCCCCATATTGGTACTCAACTTCACCTCCCACTCTAGGATGGCCGAAACAGAGCAGGTGTTTTATGTCACCCTGGGGTTAGTTTTGGACAACTGCTTTCATTGTACCCCATAAAGGGTCTTCTGGGGCTTCCCCTCCTTAGCGCTTCCTGCCTTCTCATAGACCATCCGTTGCAGGGATCAGGTGCATGCACAAGTGGAAACTGGAATAATTTCTAGTCACTGTTGGGACAGTCAGAGGCACCCATGCACAGCTGACCCACACTCTGTGCAACCCAGGTTCTGACAAATGTGTTCTAGAAGAATAGAGGAGGGTGGCCAAGGCTCACAGATCCCTGGGGGCCCTGGTGAGCGACCTTGCACAGGGACAGGCAGCCAAGAGGCCAGGTCACCTGGAGGATCCAATGTGTGTGCTGCATGCCGGAGGCTGCTGGAAAGAGGGGCTTCCGAGACCCCCCCCCCCCCCAGGCTACTCTGATGGCACTTATAGCATCTTCCGGAAGGCCAGAGCCATGGCAACAGGTGGAACAGATGGCCTTGGAGACCTGGCTGACCTGCCCTTCTGCCTCCTGCACCTCTGTTCCCCCTTCAGCCTCTTGGCAGATAAAACAAAGGCACTGAACTAAAGATGAATGCAGCTCTTCAAGGAGAAGAGAGGGGCCGCGTGACTTCTTCCCTTCCCCTGGAGACGGGGGTCCACTTGGGCAGAATCGGAGTGTGGAGCCAGGTGAAGTCAGGTCTGAGGGATCGAGCTTAGAGGAAACAGCACGAGTCAATTAGCACCTCAGCCTGAGTCCCTGACGCTCATTTGTTTGCATGTTCCTCCGCTGTCTTTGCGCATCCTCCATGAGGATCAATTATCGCTTCCTGCCAGTCCTGAGAAAATCACAGCCGACTAAAGGCAATGAAGTCCCTGTCCCCGTCCCCTGGTCAGTAGACACCTCTAACGAAAGTCACACTAACACGGTGAGCCTTTTGAGTGTTTCACAGCAATTTAAAAAATAGCAATAAGATGGGGCTCCTGGGTGGTCCAGTCGGTTAAGTGCCCAACTTCAGCTCAGGTCACGATTTCTTGGCCAGTGAGTTCGAGCCCCCACCTGTCTGTTGTGAGGCTCTGGGCTGACAGCTCGGAGCCTGGAGCCTGCTTTGGATTCTGTATCTCTGCCCCTCCCCCACTCGGGCTCTGTCTCTCTCTCATTCTCTCTCAAAAATAAATAAACACTAAAAAAATTTAAAAATAAAAATAAATTAAAACTTGAAAAATTAAAAAAGTAGCAATAAGAACACCAACTAGATCTTGAAACTGCTTCTTGTTATTTGTGTCTGTGATGCACAGCTCTTGAAATATGGTTGACTTTTCTAACACGCTATCTTGATTTTCAGTAAATAATAAAACAAACCTAAATCAACTATATTATCTTCTTTTTCTAAAAAATAAATTTTTGCATTTTTCCTAGATATGTATGTGACACTGAATATATGTAAAATGACGGGTATGCATTCATTTTTAATAAGGAAAAGTGCAAATTCTGTTAAAAATAAACCCTCCAGTGTGGAGGTTCCTTAAAAAAACTATCCATAGAACTCCCCTATGACCCAGCAATAGCACTGCTAGGGATTTATCCAAGGGATACAGAAGTGCTGATGCATAGGGGCACATGACCCCAGTGTTCATAGCATCACCTTCAACTATAGCCAAATCATGGAAAGAGCCTAAATGTCCATCACCTGATGAATGAATCGAGAAGATGTGGTTTATATACACAATGGAGTACTACATGGCAATGAGAAAGAATGAAATCTGGCCATTTGTAGCAAAATGGATGGACCTCGAGGGTGTCATGCTAAGCGAAATAAGTCAGGTGGAGAAGGACAGATACCATATGTTGTCACTCATAGGTCTAGCAAGAAGACCCTAACAGGAGATCATGGGAAAAGGAAAGGGGTGGGGGGGAAGAGTTGGGGAGAGAGAGTAAGACAAATCATGAGAGACCTTTGAATCTTGAGAACAAACTGAGGGCTGAAGAGGGAGGGGGGAAGAGGAAGAGGCTGATGGGCATGGAGGAGGGCACTTGTGGGGAAGAGCACTGGGTGTTATATGGAAACCAACTTGGCAATAAACTATTAATAAAAAAATAAAAACATTAAAAAATAAATAAATAAAACCTTAAAAAATCCCTTCTGAAGTTGGGCGCCCTGGGCGAACCCTGGGCGAAGAGATTTATAAAACCTTATACATATTTTCACGAAGCAATTCTTTTTTTTTCTAAACATAAAGTAAGTTTTTAAGTAGTACGCTATAAAATAATTAGAGATGTTCCAAATCATATGCATAAAGATGTTTGTTAAAGTATTTGTCAAAGTGGAAATTAGAAACAAGTTCCAGATCTAACAAGACATTGGCTTAATAAATAGCACTACATTATGAACTCATTAAAAACTGCATTGTAGGAGATTTAACGATGTGGTGAAATGCTTAGCTTAGGTTATTAAGTTAAAAGAGCAGGTTACATAGGAGTATTAAGGTTGTAGGGAAAAAATGTATATACAAGCCAAGAAAAGAAAGTAAATAGAACTTTTTAAAGGTGGTTAGTTTGGAGAAGTTTAATGATTGATCATTTTCGTTTTCTTCCTTGTACTTTCTTAATTTTTCCCAAATCTACAATAAGTACACATTAAATTTGCTCAGCAAAGAATTATAGATATTATACAAAAATTAAATCTTAATCTACAATATTTACTTATGGTTAAGAGCATTATAAGGTGTTGTTGACATTCATCTGACTGTATGTATTTAAGGTGCATGGTTTGATCAAGTTCGGATGTAAGGATACACTTGTACACTGTGTCCCCAGTCCAGAAAGGAACATGTTGGTCATTGCCGGATTCCTCTCCTTTCCAGATTCTGCCCCACTCTTCTGCTTTCTGTCCTCCGTTACTGTCGATCAGTTTGCATTTTCTTACAGTTTTACATAAATGGAATCATAACTAGTATACGCACTACTTTTGTCTGGGTTCTTTCACTCAAAACAGACATTTTCAGATTATTCCCAGCTTTGAAATCTTGTGCTATACCCCAAATAAATTCGAAATAGATCATAAACGCACATGTAAATCTAAACCAATAAAACCCCTAGAAGAGAACATTGGAGAAAGCCCTGTGGTCATGGATTAGACCAGACTCCATAGACAACAAAAGTATGACCCCCCAAAAGGACAAATTAATAAATTGTATTTTATAAAATGAAACTCTTTTGCTTTCTCAATTAAATTTTTAAATGTTTATTTTTGAGAGAGAAAGAGAGACAGAATGTGAGCAATAAAGGGGCAGAAAGAGAGGGAGACACAGAATCCAAAGCAGGCTCCAGTCTCTGAGCTGTCAGCACAGAGCCCGAAGCAGGGCTCGAACGAACTCATGAGCCATGAGATCATGACCTGAGCCGAAGTCAAACACTTAACTGACTGAGCCACCCAGATGCTCCCACTCTTTTGATTTTCAAAAGCACTCTTTGGAGAACAATAATAAAAATCACAGGGAGAAATTATTTGCAAATCACATATCTGATTCAAGACTCGTATCCAGAATATATGAAGAACTCTTAGGACTTAGTAATAAGAAAACAAACAGCCCATGTAAAAATGTTCCGTATTTTTCTTTAAAATAATAGTTAACCATTTGATATACATCAAGGCATTGCTGCCGTTTCAAAAATTAGCTACTGAGTCAGAACTAAAAACCTTCAGGATTTTTCATGCTTCAAATACCTTGGCGGCTGAACAGCTACTGAAAATTCCTTTCTTCCCTTAAAATTGTCAGTGGAAATAACAGAAGATGAATCAGAAATATTAAGTCTCCGTTTTGTGACTCACCAATGACTTCCCTTAGCTCAAGAGGGAAAGACGTGATTGGTACAAAATATGTGTCAACCCCCTTGGGCAATGTTTGTGCAGCCTATGTTTTGATCAAGACAGTGGAACAGAGGCGAGGGGTGGGAAAGACGGGAGGATGGTCAGCTCACGGCAAACCAGCGGAAAGACTGTGGTATCCTGGTTCCATCTCATGCTTCCAGAGTATTGTGGCTTCAGTCCTTCTCAGTCTGATAGATGCGGGCGGGCAAAAATCACAGGGCTCCCTACTTCTCCGCCATCTTGCCCCTGCATCCCCACCTCACGCTTCCAAAGGACCATGAGCATGAAAGAAGTCATGACCCTCTTATGTACAGACCTCGTGCTGATGATGTCTGTAAGCTATTTACAAATGCTTGGGTCATTTTAGATTGTCCAATAAATACAAGGAGAGATAAATCTGACAGACTATCATCCTGAAGTTTCGTTAGGATGGCCTGCAAGTTGCACTAAGTGTTTATTTCTGCCCCAACCAGCTGCAGAGGCTGACATGCGAAATTCCTTTGAAGCAAGCTCACTGAATCCTGACATTTTCCTGCTAATTACCCCAAAGGCTGGAAATGCGCTCTCTTCACCTGGTGTCTGGTGGGTCCTAGCCAAGGGAGTATTACTTCAGACGATTTGGGCCACCTGGCATTTAAGATAAAAGCTGTTATTAATAATTTTCTCATTGTGTAGGGAATCTCGAGGGCTGGCGACTAATGCACAATCAGGGTGATAAGAGCAGAGGTACAGATTCAATAAAAACGCTGCTCTTTTCAAATCAGAACTTTTCCAGTAGCTTGTGGTTTTACAACAAGAGAGAAGGATTCTGGGAAAGCAGCCATGCTCCATCAGGTAGATCCGAAGGCAGTGACGTCACTCTGCCTGCACGGGGCCATCCTCCTCTATAAACGAGATGGTGTCACCGCTTCTTGATCAATAATCCAGCTGAGGAAACTGGACCAGGGACAATGTGATTGTGTTAGAGGCAGACGCAGGGGTGGAGGGGAAGATGGCTCCGGGTCCCTCGGAGAGGCGGGGCTGCCGTAAAGCCCACGGCCTGACTTCCTGATGATGCTGTTGTCCCACCGCGTGTGTTTACATAGTGACATTTCGGGTCACAGTGATCTCCAGACACAGAGCAGACTCCCTTGGGGATACCGGGTCTTTCCTTCATTGGGCGGTATGTTGGTACCTCTGGGGGACGACCCTGGCGCCTGACCAGTGCCACTGAGCTCCCCCTGGGCTTACACAGTGCCCCTTGTTCATTTGTAAACTTGTCCTTTTAGGTACATTTTTTTTGACATCACGTTTTTCTGGACCTTTGTTGGCACGTGTTGGATCCTGGACAAGAATGCTGTGCATCAGGCAGGGCCTTCTGGGAAAGAAGAGAGCAATTCATGTGTATTGCAGACTCACCAACCATGTCAATAACAATTCTCCCCCTGCCGTTTTTTCCTCTTTACAACATGGAGAGGTGGGTTTTATTAACCTGTGTTACAGGCGAGAAGACTGAGGGCTCAGAGAGCTTGGTTAAGTGATGTATCTAAATTCACAGAAGCAGTAAGTAGAAAATACTGGAGCCAAACTCAGGTCTGGTGTCTTCAAAAACCAACTTTCTTCTCAGATGTATTCATCTAAACAAATCTTGTTTGAACATTTACTATGCATCAGGGACTGTTCAAGGTGCTAGAAATATAACAAAAAACAAAACAAATTAAAGTTTCTGCTTGCGTGGAGCTTCCATTCTGGTGAGACAGGTGAGACAGGGTGAGACAGACCACAAAGAAGATAAACAGAATATATGTTAGCATGCCAAGTGCAAAGGACAAAATAAAGCAGGGAAAGGTACAAAGAAGCACCAGCTAGAGGGCTGGCATTTTAGGTGGGGTGACCGAGGATGGCCTCCCCAGAAGGAGGGAGAACAAGCCACATCGCCATCTTGGTCAAGAGCCTTCCTTGCAGAGAGCACAGTAAGTGCAAAGGCCCTGAGGTTAATGTGCCTTGGGGGAGAGTCTCTACTATTTAAGAAACAGCCCCAAGTGCATTAGCATCAGAGGGACCTTTCCCACACACTGGGTTGTCACAAGGACATTTTTCTTAGGTAAAATATGTCAGGATACAATTACATGGATATGCATTACAGTTTTGTGTTTAGGTATGCAGATATAAAGTTTTAAATCACTTTGTTATTCTGGTGCCCAACATATAAACTTTCTGTTTCCATCATAGGTTCAGCCAAGTAACATTAGAAGCGCCCTAAGGGGATGTTTGTATATCACGTTTGCACATTTGGTTTGTTTTCACACTTGCTTGACGTAATAGGCTGATATTAAGACCTAAACCCTAGACCACAGTCTGACTCAGGTGCTTGCTTGCTGAGACCCTGCTTCCCTAACTGGGGAAGGGCCGCCATTCCCAGTACCAGTCTTTGCTCTGCATCCTTTCTTCTGCTTAGGGTCGCCTTTCCTGAGTTATGATCAGCGCCTCCAGTGAACCAGTCCACCTGTCCAAAGGCGGAGCTCCTGAAACGCCCCGAGGCATTCTTCCCTCCATCGCCTGGGGCTCTGCCTTCATTGCTACTCTTATTGCTTATGTTGGGCTCTTCCTCCTCTGCCCCTGCTTTGTGGATTGCTAGCTTCGCACACATTCCGTGTTCTCCTCAATGCCCGCTGCATACTGAGCATGCATCTCTTGGACTGAACTCTAAGCTGTGTAGCATAGAACACAGTGTTGCCACAAGTACAAGCATCAGTCTATGAAACGCCCGTGAACCACACGGGAAATTGCAGGGTAGAACTGGAGTCACTGGGGCCAGAAAACAAAAGGGAAGGGAACACGGTGATGACAACCTCCAGACATTGTCGGACCCTTTACAACTCCGGCGCTTGAAGAATGCGGTTGACTCTTGGCTTGTGAGTCAATCAGTCATTTCATGATTTTCACAATATTTTTGAGGGTATGATTGAATCCTACAACGTATTTCCAAAAGAGAAAGGAATATATTTAGAAAGGCAGGCAGACAGGTGGAAGAAAGGAAGGAAGGAATAAAAGAAGGAAGGAAGGAAGGAAGGAAGGAAGGAAGGAGAAAGAAAGGAAGGAAGGAGAAAGAAAGGAAGGAAGGAGAAAGAGAAAGACAGAAAGAAAGAGAGAGAAAGATAATGAAAATGAACGGAGTTTGAGTCCAACTTACTGGGACTACGATTTGGAGTAATGCAGTTCAAGATTTAATGAAAAAGGGAATTAACCCTTTCACCTTAAGGGTGAGGGCCAGAGGAAATGCAATATTGTTTACAACACAGGACACTTGAGACTAGATGGCAAACTGGTACTGATGGCAGATGTTTCTGGAAATGTGCCCCCCAATGGGGCAGATCAACACTGCAATGTGTGGGAGGGGACATCTGGTCTACCTGGTATGCCTCGGTCCCTGGCCTGGGCTGTGGATCATATTTCTGGTCGTGAGACCCCTGTGGTCCAGGATGATTTGTGAGTACATTCATAGTAAAATAATATTGACGTGGGAGCCTTGAACTGCTCAATTCCCACATTTTGCAGCCCGATAGAATTTCAGAGAAAATAAAATCGGGAGTAGACAAGGACCCAGTGGGAATCTGGCACCGGGATTCTGTCCTCCCGACAAAGTTCTGACCATTCTGTCTTCGTGCCGCGACGCCAGGGGAGGAGCTGAGCCCTCTTCCCCGCTGGCTTCCGAACAGGACCTTTCTTCCACCCTCGCTTCTGCCCAGGATTTCAGTTCCAATGGGTTTTTCATTTTAGGCAAGAAATAAAGTATTGGAAGGCTAACCTCTCAAAATAGTTATTTGTATATGGATTTTAAAAGACCGATTTCAAGCAAAGCCTTCATGGATGGTGGCTTTAATGAACATCGTATGATCTTGAAAGACACATAGTAGTTTTAAGTTTTATTTAGCATTAAGGAATGACTCGGCATTCAGTTGATTATTATAACGATAATAATAATTCTTTGGTCTTATTAGACTGATAAAGCATGCATCTGTTAATCCAGAAAATGGCAGAGATTTCACAAGTCGATAGAACAGACTTTGAACAGGATTGTGAAATCAAACAGCATTAAGATTATCAAGGATTTAACATATGAAATGGTTTAAGTCACCTTCACAGTTGAGAGCTCTTTAGAACTAAACTGGATTATTTCTCCACTATTCACCCCAAAATGAATTCCACAATGCTTTTCAGTTTTCTCAATTACTGCATACTTTTAAACTATGCTAAAATAAGTGGATCAGAATGGCTTTCCAAGTAGTTCACAAGATCTTCCTCAATTTAGAACAGGATCCAGGGCCCTGAG
Source organism: Helogale parvula (assembly GCA_004023845.1). NCBI lineage: Eukaryota > Metazoa > Chordata > Mammalia > Carnivora > Herpestidae > Helogale > Helogale parvula. Next base: position 163,793 of record PJEM01002018.1, read on the forward strand.
GCTCCAGCGTGAATGGCTGCTAATTAAGGTAGAAATAAAATGTGTCTTGGGAAAATCACATTACTCAGTTTTCCCAGTGATCTCTGACAATATGAATAATAGTTTCCAAACAGACAAAAAGATTTTTTTTATAAAATAATTATTTTAAATAGCTAGTGATCTTCCATTTTGGAAAGGTAATAAAGAAACGTGTCAAAATCCCACTTGCTCACTGTCCTTGGCAACTCGCGGGCCAACCCCGGCTGATGGCCTCTCCACCAGGAAACGGATCACGGATTCCGATGAGCCCACCCCCCCTCCCCTCCTCCATCTGAGTTCCGGAGACACCTGTGAGTCGCGGGGTCTGACAACAGGTGACACAGACCTCACGTTCTGCAGTAGCAGGACTGGGATGCAGTGGCCTGCCAGACGCAACCCACATAGTCGTGGACTCGTATTTGAACATATCTGTTACAATTTTGTTTATTTTGTGTCTTTCCCCACAAAAATTGTAAGGTCCATGAGAATAAAGATTGAGTCTGACTTTCCTAATCTGCTATCCCCCTTGCCTGGAGGAAGATGCAGCACACAGCTGATAAAGTTGAATCTCAATAAATACCTCCCGGACAGGATAAGTAACTTCGTGAACGTGTAGATAAAAATAATTGTCATATGTTCATGTCTCAAGTTCTGACATTCAGAAAGTCTAAATCATTGAAGTATGCATACACTTAAATTCTTAGTTATTCAGAGACTGCTTGAATACATATTTCAATAGTAATTATTTCAAGAGCTTTTATCTGGCCCCACATACAGAAGTGTAGCAGCAGAGAACCATGGGAAGGCGATACAACTAAAGATGCTTTGTCTTTGAACTTGAGGCCGATCTCTTTCATTATAGGACCCGAACGCAGTGAGTGAAGCCAGCTTAGCAAGTCAGGCTTCCCGGGAAAAACACATCTTTTTTATTTGCCTGGAAGATGGAAGATCACACAATCCATCCCTGGGTAATCATTAACAAGGCAGCACAGCAGAATGAGAGAAGAAACAAAGGTCGCATGCCTCCTGGTGACTCATCCCGCCAGACTGGGCAGAGAGGCGAAGCCACACCAGTGCCCTAGAACTCAGGGACGGATGCCGCTGTCTCCTGAACTGAGGTGGAAAGCCACTTTTATCTACAGGGACGCACAAGTACTTAACTCCCTCCTTGACAGACAGAGAAATTTGGTGGCCAAATAAATATTGTACAGACACTGTTTGCCTAACTCTGATGTTCTGTCGGTATCTCCTGGTAAATGCTGACTGACTTCTGCTTTTCAGAGAATTCCGTGTCAGTTTGACATTGAGCTGTAGAGCATCTTCCTCTCAGAAACTGTTAATGATGAACAAGGTATTTGAGTCATCGTCAGGATTTTCTTTTAGAATTCTCTCTGGTGTGCTCTGACCTAAGATTTTGAAGGTTATTTATTTTTCTGAGAAACTCTGTTTTAACACAAGCCTGATGTACAATCCACAGATATTGCGTCAGTTTCTTTAATATGTGAGTTTCCGTCATATTGAATAGAACTGTGTTGGTTCTAATGGCCTAGATGGGGAACAGGAGCCCATCCAGACTTGGTGGATTATCTGATTTTTCTTAATTAGCAACACATGGCAAAGCTCTTGCGCTCTCCCCAGGGGTGTCAGTGTGCCCCGTTTCACAGGCAGCCTTGGGGGAAGAAAGCAGGACACAGGAGGAAGTATCACACAGGAAAGAAGAAATCTGTGAGCTCATGGAAAGTGAAAGGTGCTGGGCATTCATGGTTGTGCTTATTAGTGGGAGGCCCCTGGGGTTCCGGGTCTGGACCCTCCTGGCCTCTCTCCAGACCTGGGCTTCCTGCACACCCATCTGGAGAACCGACCAGCTCCATGCTGCACAGCTTTTGCTTTCCCTCCCCTCTTGAGCTCTCCCCACCTGAGTTCCCTCTGGGTCACCCTTTCAGAGGATGTTTTCATCTCCATCTCTTGCCCCCACCACAAGTGAGCTGACCGGGGATAACAATGCCCAGAACCCACAGTTTGGAGGATTCGATGGAGTGACACAAGTCCAAGTGCCGGCCAATGGCAAAGTGCAGTTGAAGTGCAGAATGTGTATAGATTCCTCAACAACGGGTCGAACTCCCTCTGCGTTGCTCTGACACCAAATGCTGGCTGACTGCTTACAGTATGTTACGCATTTCTCTTCACGTCGGGAGTACAGCTTCAAAGGAATCAACAAAATTAAGTGAATTAACATTATGAGATCGGAGGTCTCCCTGTGTTCGTTTTACAGGAGATATGTTGTGGCTCCGATAGTTGAATGACTTCCCAGGCTCACCCAGCCAGAGAGGGGAGCTGGGCAGGAACGAGTCATGCTCTGCTCTGGACCGTGAAGCTCATTTATTTACAGCAGTGACATCAATCTCATACCTGGCATAGAGGCTAGGGCTCCAAGGTCATCTCTCAGGCTTCCGGTCCTTTGCCTCAGAGATTGCAGTAACAGTGCCCCAAATCCTTCTCCCCGATGGCCTGATATCATCACTTCTCTCCCACTCTCGATGCCATTGCCTGACTCGGATCCGAAGACTCTCACTTGCCTCTCTCATTGGCTGTTCCTTAACCTCCCCTGTGGGTACCTGACACCAGTCTTCCTCTACTCCTGCTCTTTTATGTACAGAAAAGTCCAGTAATCTCGTTCTTCTCAAAATTTTTATTAACTCTGAATTAACAAAATCAAGCTTCTTAATTTTCTCATTTAATACGGTCCATGACCTCCTGTAAACCACCACCTACCCTTCATGGCCTTCCATGTGGTTGTGTGTTACGGGACATGCGCCTGACCTTCAAGCAAATCTGAATTCCTCTCCTTTCCCTAGACACTCTGGCGCTTTACCATTCTGCTCTGTCTTCCTCCACCATGGATGGCTTTCTGGTTGATTTCTCCTGAAAAGCCTCTTTTGCCTCTTTCATAAAAACTTTCCCAGATTCCCCCAAGCAGAAGAGAATCAGAATTTCCCAAGGCTAAATGGCCAATGAGCACATAAGAAGTCTTCAACATCATTAGTCATCAGGAAATGGAAAATCAAAACTTCAGTGAGACACGAGACCACTACATACTTCCTAGAAATGACAAAATTTTTAAAAGACCTAAAATAGCAAATATTGGTGAGGACCCAGAAAAGTCAACAACCTGATATATTATTGAGGGGTAAACAAAATGGTGCAACCCCTTTGGAACCATTTCAGAAAAGCTCTGGCAGCTTTTCTGAAAAGCTAGACCTTCTCTGTCTTTCCAAAACTAGGCATTCACCCAAGGGACTCGAGGATGTGTGGTTACAAAAACACATGCACAGATGTTCGTAGCAGCTTTATACGGAATCGACACAAACTGGGAGGGATGTGAGTGACCATCGGTGGAAGAAGGGAGACACAGATTCTGGTACATTCCTACAATAAAATTACACTCAGCAATAAAAAAAGAACAAGTGTTGATGGGTGCCATAACATGGATTGGTAGCCAACAATGTCATATAGGGCAAAAAAAGTCTCACAGAAGAGTGTAGAGTTTTTGACGTCCTGTAGCAGGCGAAGCTGATCTATGGTAGAAAACATCAGAATCTGATCTGCAGGGATGAATTTGTGGTTGACCGAGAGACAACATTGGGCTTTCTGGGTGACATTAATGCTCTGTATCTTGACAGGGAACTGGGTTACAGAGGTGTGTGCATTTATGAAATTGCAGTAAATGTGTACTTAAGATGTGCACAATTCATGATAGGTAAAAATCACATTGAAAGAAAAGAACATGTACATAAATGAGTTTCATTAACCTCATAGATATGCAGTTTTTAGCAAGGAGTGTGCCAATGTATAAAATATATTTTAAAATGCATGACAGATATAAACAGTGTGATGGATGGAAGAAGGGAGGGACTGATGGCTATCTGTGTGAAAAAGAACGTATAGTAAAATATTAACAATAGAACCTGGATGATGGGTATATGGGCATTTGTGATAAAATCCAGTCAACCACACTATTTGTTTGAAAATTTTTGTCATAAAGCATTGAGAAAAAATGAAATCCCACAACAGTCATCTTTCACTGCCTTTAGGATTTTTGATATCTCTCTTTAATGTTCTTCAATTCTCCATGCATAGAGCCTAAACTATGGTAAAAATCAAGAAATGAGTAGTTTTCAAAATGTGGCCTGTGAATCTACCCTGAGAACATCTCAGGGATCTGCAAGGTCAGAACCATTTCTATAAAAATACTGAGATGTCATTTGCTTTTTAAGAACTATATTATTAGCAGTGCGATCTACAATTGCCAAGTTATGGAAAGAGCCCAAAAGTTCACCGACGGATAAATGGATAAATAGGTTGTGGTACACATATACAATGGAATATTACTTGGCGATCAAAAAGAATGAAGTCTTACCATTTGCAATGACATGGATGGCACTAGGGTGTATTATGCTAAGCCAAATAAGTCAAGAGAAAGACTAATATGATTTCACTCAGATGCAGAATTTAAGAAACAAAACAGATTAACATAAAAGAAGGTGAAGAAAAGTAAAATAAGATAAAAATAGAGAGGGAGGCAAATCATAAGAGACTCTTAACTATAGAGAACAAACTGAGGGCTGCTGGAGGGAGGTGGGAGGGGAATGGGCTAGGTGGGGGATGGGCACTGAGGAGGACACTTGTTGGGATGAGCCCTGGGTGTGGTACGTAAGTGATGAATCACTGGGTTCTGCACCTGAAATCAATCTTCACTATATGTTAACTAAATTTAAAAAAGTTTAATGTTTATTTATTTTTGAGAGAGAGAGACAGTGCATAAGTGGGGAAGGGGCAGAGAGAGAGAGAGAGAGAGAGAGAGAGAGAGACGGAATCCAAAGCAGGCTCCAGGCTCTGAGTTGTCAGTGCAGAGCCCAATGCAGGGCTTGAATTGTCAAATCAAGACCTGAGCCAAAGTCAAACGTTTAACCAATCAAGCCACCAGGTGCTCCTAACTAACATGAATTTAAATAAAATCTTGGGAAAAAAACCCACATTCTTTTAGGAGCACCTGGCTGGCTCAGTCGGAACAGCATGTGACTCTTGACATCAGAATTGTGCATTCAAGCCCCGCATTGAGTGTAGGGATTTACTGAAAAGAAAATAAACAAAAACTTAAAACACCTCATTCTCTTCTAAGTGTGCAGTGGAAGTGTTTAGAGCCTGCATGATTTGCGGTACTGCAACAAGTTAAATGCAGAAATGAGAATCCAGCTGTCTTTCGTGATTCTGGGCAATAAAGAAATTTGTAAAAATGTAAAATGATTCCATTTTATGACTGATTATTGGTATTTTGGAAAATATATCAATTTTTCGCAGAAATACATTATATATATTAACTTGTAATGATTTTACTTTTCAATTTTAAAATATATAAATATATGTTTTTAAAAGATCACAGTTTTAGTAACTGATATTCTAAGTATCAATTCGCAGCAGTACTAGTTACAATCCAGATCGATTTTAATCCTGTGCGTTTTCTTGGCAAAGGTCGAACTCATTTTATTTGCACAACCGAAGTCAGGGACTCCCCAGTTTATGTTAGCAGAGCCAGAGGTCCCAAGAGAGCCCCAAGTCTGAAAACCTGTGCTGTCCGCATTTGTGGCATGAAGACAGGCGGGCCGGCCCTCGGCGGGACCCCACTTCCTGCCAGCACTCACATTTCCTCTCTGGTCTCGGGTACCGGATATTGAAAACTGAAGATACGAACATTACCAGCTCCCCCGGATTGGGCAAGATGAGATCTGATTTGCAGGAAGTCTTCGGAGGTAGTATTAGAGAAGTGTATTTGCAAAGAACAAGGTGAAGCTGTATTCCTGTCACCTATGCACGTGGCTCTCTTGTTCCTCATCGACTGCGGACTCCTTAAAATGGTAGACGGTTTCATACTTGCATCTCCGGATCCCCACTGGAGCCGTTTTCATGTTCCCACTGCACTACCTCCGGTCCCATGGAGGTAAAGGCAATAAATATGTCCCTTACTGTTTGCCCCAGTGCCGGGCTCGGTCCCATGTATTGAGTTCGTCCTCAACATCCTTTTACAGAAAGATTTCATGCATGTTTGTTAAATGACCCCAGTTCTATCTGGCCAGAAAAGGGATTATGCAAAATTCTCCAGGAAAATTATTTTGCTACTTTGACATGTGGAGATACCAAACTGAGCCCTCCTTGAAATAATCTATCTTCTTAAAGGGGTTCATGAGGAAACATCTTAATAAAGAAACAAGAGTGACTTCCAATCAGTATCCAAGTGTTTACAAGTCAATAGATGCTTCTAGACCCTTGACGGTGCTCGAAAACAGTGTTCATCTACACAGTTTTGAGTATTTGCTTGAAATATTATTTCCACTACAAGTCTGTGTAATAGATGCTCTTCAGATGAAGTACAAAATTAAACTTAAATTCTGGTTCTGTCTCAGTCAGTAAGCGCAGAAAGTCAGTGTGCCTCCCACGGTGGGAAAGACACACGGGTGTTAAAGTCCTCACGTAGGCTCCACGGGAAGGGATACTTTGTCCACGTGACTGAGCACGTGCCCCGAGAGGCGTCAATGGTCAATGAACATTACAGATGGAAAAGAAGAAGCCCTGTTCTTTGGGGCTGTCCCCCCCTCCCCCCAGAATCAGACCTGCTTGCCTCACTGCCTTCCGCAGGCGGAAACCCGGGGCTGGACGGGGACGAGATTCGGGGTGCACTCATCTCCCCCATTCCAGCTGCGCAAATCACACCCCGCTAACTTTGCAGCAAGCCACTGACTGTTAAATAGATCTGGGTTCCGATCACTGTGGTTTGGAATTGCCTATTATAACGCTTGGGCTATGAAGGCAAATTTGCTAAGAACATTTAATTCTAGAAAGAGCTGACAAAAATAAATCACGGACGGAGCATGCATTAATACAAATTGCTTTCATTTACTACACATTAATTTCGAAATGAATAGGCATCTAAGAAAGCAAAATAGTTTCAAGTCTATCTCCTGATGCAATTATTTGGGCTGCTTTGACGGAGCCGTAGTAATGAATGCTAAGCCAGGAGCGGTGCTATTAAAAAGCTCGGACGCACTAACCCGTAAATATTGCTGACCCCGGTTTCTGCTTCAGAGACTTTCTGCTTGTTTTATTCAGAGATATTTTTAGGGACCAGAGATCTGTCAGGTTTTATCATACTCTTTCAGATCTTTCTGCTAAATTAGTAGAAACTTAATATCCAAATGTTTAATAGGAAAAAGGCTCTCTTAACAATATTCATTTTATTTTAAATCTGGCCAGAGAACTTTGTTATTTGCTTCCTGCTTTCTGTCTTAGCGAAATGACTTTTTCTTGCCCAGGTTCAGATACATTTAGATGTCTTTCTGTTTACCTTGAGTTTGGTTGTGTGTGCAGCTGAGATCTTCATTGTCCTAAAAAAAAAGACAGAGTTGTGTGGTTCGGATCCTCAGTGGAACTGGGTGGTCGAGGGGCTGTTCATAGGTAGTTGTCTGCAAGGTCACCCTGGGCCCCCTGCACGGCCCGCTGCTGCCTGATCTACGGTTTCAGTCCCTTTCCCGGAACGCATCACTTCTCCAGGTGTTCCTGGTACCTGCTCTCTCCCCCTTATCAGGGTTATGTAAATCCCTCCTCCTAGGAGACAGGAGAAGCATGCTGTGGCAGTGGAAGGGGATTTGGGATGGCCGGTCCTGCTCCCTGGTCCACCTGCCTTTCTCTGCCCCTCATAGCTCCCCAGCCTCCCCCCCATGTGCTAGGCGGCGGGTGGTCCCTTGCGGTCCCTAGATCTTGTTTTCACCCATGTTGTGGCCAGCTCCTGTCCTGACTCCAGCAAACCCTGCATGTGTTCTCACCCGACTCTGATCTCTTACTTCTTGCTGATCGATGCCCAGTTGTCCCGGAGTACCCCTGATCCTCACTCCTCACAGGACACCTTGCTGCGAGGCTCTAATGCCTCCCTTTCTCACATCACTTCATTCCCTGGGAAATACATCATCACGAACGCTACAGCTTTCCCCTTTTCCTTCTGAGTGCCTCTAAAATTACAGTAGGAAAGAGGTGCTTAGAACATATATCAGGTAGATATATGGCTAGTGTGTGAATTTCTCCTGTCACACTGTCAAGAGTCTCCCCAACTCTGAATTTCAGAATTTCCAAATTATACGTCAGCCCATGGGGAGGGAAGAGTTGGGGGAGCAGAGCCGCACCCTGACATTTGGAGAGGGTCATGGCAGGTGGCACGGGGTTTGCAGAGCATTTTGTAAAAAAAAAGATGCTAATAAAAATAATAAATAGAACTTGCTGTGTATTTGATACCTTCAAAGAGGACTATAACCAGTACTGTTTTCACTTAGTTTAAGTCTTTGTTATTTCTTGCGGTGAACACAAGACAGCATTAAGCTTCCCTGCCAGTTTTCCCCGTGAGGTCTTCAGCTCCGGAATCCATTCCACTTCTCTTAATTAAATTCACTTCGACCAATATTGATTAATTATCTATCCTGTTGTTCTTACTACGGTCGAAACACAGCAACAGATAAGGCGCAGTGCCTGCCCTTTAGAGATTTGGGGAGCCGGGGGATTTGGGAGGGCGGGCATCTGGGGTTCGCTGCAGTGGGATGCCGGGCATGGGGCAGGGGGGCTGCCGATGCGACACGTGCAAGGGTGACCCCGAGGGGCGATGCCGAGTCAGGAGAACATGCCTTCCCTGCACTGACCTCGGTCCAGGTGTTTTGGGCATCTGATGTTATAGCCCCGTGAAATTTTACGGAAAGCTTTACTTCTTTGTCTCATATTTACAGTATCACTCAGTCACTGCTTAAATGTGCCACTGATTGGGGGCCCCTGGGTGGCTCAGTCAGTTGAGCGGCCTGCCTTTGGCTCAGGTCATGATCTTGCGGTTTGTGGGTTTGAGCCCCGTGTAGGGCTCTGTGCTGACAGATAGCTCAGAGCCTGGAGCCTGTCTTCAGATTCTGTGTCTCCCCCTCTCTCTGACCCTTCCCTTCTCACACTCTCTCTCTCTCTCTCTCTCACTCTCTCTCTCTCTCAAAAAAATAAAACATTAAAAGAATATACCACTGATTGTACCTGCATTGTACTTTGCTGTGTAATTTAGAGCTCAGTCATGGTTTTCTAGTAGAAATTTGGAAAGCTATGTTTAAATTTTAAAAAAGATTTAATGTTTATTTATTTATTTATTTATTTATTTATTTATTTAGAGAGACAGAGTGTGAGTGGGGTAAGAGCAGAGAGAAAGAGGGAGACACGGAATATGTAGCAGGCTCCAGGCTCTGAACTGTCAACCCAGAGCCCAATGCGGGGCTCAAACTCACGAATGGTAAGATCAAGACCTGAGCTCAAGTCGGACACTTAAGTGATTGAGTCACTCAGGTGCCCCAGACGCTGTATTTATATACTAACACACAATGGGGCACACTTAACATTAGTTTCCTATTGCTCCTGTAACACTTTGGCACAAAACTGTGGTTGAGAACAACATAGATTTATTATCTTACAGTTCGGGAGGTCAGGAATTGACTAGGCTAAAACCAAGATGGTGGCAGGACTGTGTTCCTCCTGGAGGGCATGGAGAAACCTCCCCCTTTGCTTCTTCTGGCTTCTAGAAACCACCTGCATCCATGGGCCCATGGGCCTCTCCTCCAGTGGCAAAGCCAGCTTGACCATCTTCAGATGTCTCTGTCACTCTGATTTCTCTCCTGTGTCCTTCTCCTGCTTACAGGGACCCTGTTGATTATATTGGGTCCACTGGATAATTCAGGTTAATGTTCTGTTAATAATCTGTCTTTAGATCCACTGATTATCAACCTTAATTCCCTCTGTTACCTTAATTCCTCTTTGTCATGTAATGTAACAGGCTCTTGGGATTAGGGTGTGGACACATTTGGGCACAGCAGTATTTTACCTACTACAACATTCATGATTCTTCTCTTTCAATGCTCCAGCCTCCCCTGTGCATGTCTGGCTTAGAAACCTGCATAGGCTCTGCTTCTGATGATGATGAAATAAACTCTTAGACCCACCCACTCCTGGAAACAGCTAGAAAATCCTGAGAAATGTCCCAGAGAACTACTGAGGCAGGTGGAAATTACTGTAGAGTGTCCCAAAGGGAATCCCTAATTTGAGTCCAGGTTTAGGTGATCCTTTGCTCTTTAAGACTTTGTTAATTCATAAGCATTGCAGGGCCCCAAGATAAAGATTTGAGCACAAAGCAAATGAGAGTTTGGGAATCTGAGCCAGGGTGGGCTATTGATTCAAAACGTGGAGTTCAGAGGGACTAAGGAGTCACAGACCTGAGAGGCCAAATCATGGAGAGGAGGGAATGCCATCAGGTGGGCATGACCTTCTGTGTCCCTGCTCTGAGGGCAGCTTGAGGCAGAGAGACGCGGAGAGGGGCAGAACTTGTCAGATTCTCAGAAAGAACCCAAGGACCAGAAAACAAGGACCCAGAGTGACTTCCAGTGTAATCCAAGTCAGATTGGAGTGACCTGCTCATCACCTGAATGCCTTCCGAGCCAAGGGAAGCTCATCTCATTAGAGAAACATGACCACGCAAGAGACGCGGGTATTTCGCGCATGTTCTACTCAGGGTCCAGCTCTCAGCAAGCTGGCGCCAGCCCCAGCAGGGGGCAGACAGAGGTGAATAAGGACCAAAAGGCACTAGAGAGAAGAGAAAGAGACCCAGGGAAACGCAGCTGTCCTGGCTCACGTGGGGAAAGCCACTTGTGAGGACACCCAAACAGCTCCACGGAGAGACTCGGGGGGGGGGGAGGGGGAGAGATGAACTGGTTCTCCCAGCGACAGCCCGCTCGTGGCCACTGGAGTCGTGACTCAGACGTCTGCAGTCCCCGCTGACATCTGACCCCAAACACGGGACAGACCACTGGCAATACCTGCCTTCCCAAAGCTCCCGCCAACCCATCGGAATCACGGAGAGATAAGACGGGGCTTTGTCCAGCACATGCATTTTTGGAACGATTTGTCATATAGCATCAGATCGGCAACAGTGCGCTCACATACGTGCGTACACCGAAGACCTGTATGTCACGTTCATGGTGACATGGATGGGAATAGCCCCACTCTGGAGGAAAACAACAGTGGAACGGATCGAGAAATGGTGTTCTGTTTACAGGGAGAAATGCTTCAAAGCCATGGAAATGGATACAGGGTCACGTGCAACATGGATGAGCTTCACAAATTAATAGTGAGCAAAGCCTACATGTGAAATGATTCCATGTATACCAAGTTTAAAAACCGGCCAAGTTCATCGGTGGTGATCAAAGGCAGGATGATGGCAGTCTTTCTGAGGGAGGGTAGGTGGCCGTGGGGAGGGTGCATCTAGTTATTTATGGGTTCCGTTTCTCTATCAGAGAGCGGCTATTTGGGGGACAAGCTACCGTGCTCTGTCATATTACAGTATTCCTGTACTTCCTGCACATTTAGGACAGTGCTAATCGACAGTACACACAAGCCAGGAAATCGCCAAATATTTTGTAGAAGTGATAGCTCTTCTAGAAACTTCTCTATTTAAAAATAGAGGTGCCTGCCCTGCAGATGTCGACCTGTCATTTGATCAGAGAGCCTGGGTAATGGAACAGAACCATTCATCTCTTCCTTGCCCGGCTTCTGTCCTTGCCACAGTTCCCAAGAGAGAACGATCTAGACAGCCAGCGGCCGCTGAGGAAGCCCCGCACCCACCTCTGAGGCTGCTTGCAGGACTTGAGACTGCCCCCCGGGGATCTTGAGTCTGCACACAGCACCAGTGATGTTCTGAGGCGTACATCTCTTCCGGCCCCAGACCTGCTGGTAATTCTGATCACACTGAGGCAGCAGTGGGCAGGTGGGCAGAGCTGGGCCTCTCCCAGTGGGATGAGGATGCCGGCACCTCACAGTCCTCGGTGTTGCAGACTGCTCAAATGCAGGCTTCGTCTTTGAAAAACCTATTTTGAGTCTGGCGAATGGGAGATCTCAGACAGCTTTCTGCAAATCTAGCTCTGCCTGGATCGGAACCAAGGTTTTGCCTGGTTGCTGGGCTTCTGAAACGCATCATCAGATCACGTGGCTTCCACATTGAACATCATAAAAGGACCACTCCAACACTTGGCTGACTGGGGAAGACAAACCTTAAAATTACTTTATCTGCTTTAGGGATAAATTAGGTTGTTTGAGCCTCATTATGTTCTGTTTCCCCAAATTAAATTGCTCTTGGATTCTCTTTTGCTCTTGAAATTTTACACCGACAGTGTCTTGTCCTCCCTGAGGTCCGTGCAATTTACTACTCAGGAGGGAGGCATGGAGGCTGCTGTTTCCTGCACAGGCCACCCCTGCCTGCGGCGCCTGAGCGCGCCATCAGGTAGCTCACAGCCATCTCCGCCAGCGAACTGATAATAATAATAATAATTAAAAATGAAATAAAAGACTCCAGGGGAAACTGATCTTTATCAACTCTAACAGTGTTTCTTTTCGGCGCTATGTGAAAACATCAAGAAATAGCAATTAGAACGAGTTTTCTTTCCTGCATGTGTATGTGCTTTTTTGAGAGAAATGGGAAAAATCTCTGTTTTGATTTCTCATATTTACTCCCTTCTCCTGTGAGGGAGTGCATTGGAAATAGAGTTGGTATCTGATAGATTTGTATTTCACAACGTAAGGCAAGAACAGTTTTCCGGGGGAAGCTTTTGTTCTTAAACCTTGAACCACAGGGAGCCTGGACGGCCCTCGATGGGTTATGTAACATAAAGGAAGAACTGTTTCAATCATTGAATGCTTTTTTTTTCCTTCTGCTTCTAACTGTAGTTCACGATGAAAGTGAATTTTAAAATAAAAATCACAACAAGTTTGCGTTCAGTGTACCCCATAATAAATGACTGTCTGCCACAGGTCAGAAAACGTCCCGATGGAGGTCACGTGGGTGAGGCCGCCCAGTTCTTAGGGCAAAGAGATGCTTCAAACATAACTGGAGCCTCTTGCCTTATTGAAAAGTACTTAATCCAAGAAGTAGGCACTCTGTAAGAATGTGGAAGCCTCCTTTGGTTGAAAGTCTTCACACACACACACACGCACACACACACGCACACACACACACACACACACAACCATCTCATCACATACATAATAAAGTAATTTAGTTCTGTTTGCTGTTGAAGAGAGAAATAGAATAATCCTACTTCTCTGGTTTTCAAATTAGTACTGGGGAATAGCAATTCCCAGTTTAATGAATTCGATATGTTAAAATTTAGTTCATCTACATAGGGTCTAAGACAGGGAAGATTCTAGAAAGAAGGGATGTATTGATGGGAAGCAAAGCACAGATCACAAGAGAGAAGGTACAGATTCGAAGGTGGCACAGGTGATCGCTGGCGGTTTACTCGTTTTCGGGGACTCGGGTGCCCCTGGCGGTGACGTGGCCCAGCGACAGTCGGCAGGAGCGAGCACTGAAGGAACAGTGCACTGTCTTCTGGTGTGTGAGAATTAAAGGTATAAGCCCTTTTGAGTTATGGTACCTACATAGCTTTTAGACCAATCCCACACCCCACCCCTTTCACGAATTCATTCAGAGGCAAACGCATCATTTGGAGAGGAGAAATTTTGAGTGGAATGGACCCACAGCAAATCTGCATTTGTGAGTCCTTGTTTAATAAGCATCAGATTTACACACACTGAGACTGAGCTTCTGGAAGCCTGAGATTTAATAGAATCTGGACTGGTGCCAGACGCACGCCTGGGCGGGTCCAGCGAGATAAGCCTTCCCACGCCCTCTCCGCCTGGGGTTCCAGACCCTAGTGGGACTTTCAGTAAGAGCCAGGGACTTGGGGGTAAAGATGAGCCCGCGAGCCATCCGAAGCCCCCGCCAGGCCGTGCTGGCAACTGACGCGGTCGCTTTGAGCGTTCCCTTCCCAACACCGTCTTTGTTTTTCCAAGATAAATAACAGTCTTCCGTTATGGCTCGCAGAGTGAGGATCTATCCCTGCTAAATAGAGAACCCCCCGCCCCCACCCATAGGCATTCATGGCTGCATCTCAACTGTGAAGAGTCAGAGCACATCCAGGTAACAAATAATAAGGAAGTGACTTATGTGAGGGAGGGATTGTTGTTCCCAGAGCACGTGGCCCCCTCTGCTTTGCTCTCTCTCTATATATAGCATTTCCTGGGCAGCTGGATTGAATGGGAAGATTTGTTGATCAAAACCAAGGTTGATTCTCTTGATTTGTTCATTTTAGCGACTCTGACCAGTGTGAGGTGGTATCTCAGTGTGGTTCTGATTTGTATTTCCCTGATGCTGAGTGATGCTGAGCATTGTTTCATGCATAAGCGAAATAAGTCAGGCAGAGAAGGATAGATACCATATGTTTGCATTCATAGGTCTAACAGGAGAGACCTGGCAGGGGACCATGGGGAGAGGAAGGGGGAAAGAGAGCGGGGAAGAGTGAGGGACACAGATCAAGGGAGACTACTGAATACTGGAGACGAACCATGGACTGAAGGGGGAGGGGGATGGAGGGAGTGATGGTCATGGTGGGGGGCACTTGTGGGGAGAAGCACTGGGTGTTATATGGAAACCAATTTGACAATAAACTATTAAAATTTTTTTTAAAAATGAAGGAAGAAAAAACCAAGGTTGAATGTTCTTACCTGTACTAATATGTGCCTATGAAGGTGTCATAATATGGATGGACATAGACGGTATTAAGCCAAGTGAAATAAGTCAGACAGAGAAAGGCAAACACTGCATGATTTCACTTATAGGTCGAATCTAAAAACAAAACAAAGAAACAAACAGAAGCAGACATAACACAGAGAACAAGCTGATGGTTGCCAGCGGGGAGGAGGTAGGGAGATGGGCAAAATGGGCAAAGGGGATTAAACGATACACACTTCCAGTTTTAAAATTAGTAAGTCACGGGGATGAAAAGTACAACATAGAGAAAGCAGTCAATAATATTGTACTAACATTGCATCAGGACAGAGGGTGCGTGAGCCCTGAGTGATGTACAAAACTGTAGCATCCCTGAGTGTATACCTGAAGCTGGTGTAACAGTGTGCCTCAACCATGTCTCAGTTACACAAGTGAGATAATCCTATTAGTCTGTCTTAGTTCTAAAATGTCACCTCTTGTACATGCACCTATAAGTATCACTGTTCTCTAAATATTGCTTAAATATATATATATATTTCTCGAAAGAAAGAAAGAGAAGGGAAAGGAAGGAAGAGAAAGAAAGAAAGAAAGAAAGAAAGAAGGAGAGAGAAAGGAAAGGAAGAAAAGAAAGAGAAAGGAAAAAAGAAAAGGAAGAAAGGAAGGAAGGAAGGAAGGAAGAATGGAAAGAAGGGAGGGAAGAAGGAGGAAGGGAGAGAGGGACGAAGGAAGGAAGGAAGGAAGGAAGGAAGGGAGGGAGGAAGGAGGAAGGGAGAGAGGGAGGAAGGAAGCAAGAGCAGGACTCTCCTGCAGTCTCTCTGAGGAGGATGACTCCCACCACAGCTGGGAACAATCCGTGTCCTTGGTGCCACATCAGAACTGGCCCTTGCTTCTCTACATGAGTCTGGAGGAGGGTTTAGAGAGACAGGCCCAGCAGTCACTTCTGGTGATGAGAATTTCTACAGCGTTTTGAAATGTACCCCTGAAAATGTTATAAACACATATTCTGCCCCCAGCAACCCCATTTTAAAGAACCATTTCATTTTTAGAGGATCAGAAAACCCTGGAAACCAGTCTGAACATCCATCCACAGCTAAGGTTTAATTAACGAATAACCCTACCTTCACACGAGGGGATATTACGTTGCTACTTGTGTTAAGTGAGACCACATTTTCCTTTTTTTCTTAGAATATTAATTACGCAGTTTTGAAAAAGTATTTCTGCATTCTGCATTGTCTGCCTTTCTTGCTCATTTCTTCTGTTCTTCTGTCTGGTTCGTGGTTTTCGTTGGGCCCCCTGCTTTCACCCTGCACCCCTGTGCTGGGCTGTGCCCAGGGCCTCTGAGGACAGACGTGCACAGGTGAGGAAGGGGGGGCCGCTGAAGGGAGCCTCCAGGTGGGGGCTGGGCTGTGCAGCTGCGAGTTTCTCTGTTTCAGAGTCAAACTCAACAGATGCCCTTTCCTCGCCTGCCCTCCATCCACGTCTAGGGGCGCGCCTGTCTGCGTGCGGCTCCGCGCTTCCTGGTCAGGACGGGGTCAGTGGCACCGAGGACTGGCAGTGCTCACTTAGGGATCAGGACTCCCCTGTTCTGGGTTTGTAAGGTAGACTCGTTCAGCCCTCTGCTTCTCGGCTCTTGTTTCATGTGGTTTATCCACTTAACTCCTTTATTGTCGTCCAGGAGGGCAACGGGAGGGACGGAGGTGAGCGAGTGTGTTCAGGAGGCCATCTTGTCCCTATGGGCCCGGGCTGCCATTACCAAGTTCTACAACCTGAGGCTCACACAGCAGGTGTTCGTGTCCCCCAGTTCTGGAGGCTTGAGGCCCCAGAGTACGGTCCACAGAGGTGGTTGCTCCTGAGGCCTCTGTCCTTGGCTGGCAGCTGGCCTTTGTCAACCTGTGTCCACACATGGCCGTTCCCTGCGCGTGTGTGCCCCTGGAAGGACACCAGTCCTATCGGGTCAGCACCCCACCCCAGCAACTTCACAGCACCCCCTCTGTAAGTGGCCTGTCTACAAACTCACCCAGCTCTCAGGAACTGGGGGCTAGCGCTCCAACACAGAGCGGTTCGTGTGGTACACAACGGCGTGGTGGTGGCGCGTGTGTGTGTGTGAGCGTGCCCAGCTTGAACCGGGCCACACGTTCTTCACGGGAGACTTGTGGCCAATGGAAACGGCAAAGCCACTGCCCTGGACAGTTCCTCCCCCCACGTTACAAGTCAGGCGGATCCGTGGCCGCCTTCTATGCTAGCATGCTTCTAGAAGCTTCGCACAGGCCAGTGTCCTAATGGAAGAGACCGTCTGGGTAGCGCTTCTGCTCCGCTCCTTCTGACCTAACACACACAAACACACACACAAACACACACACACAAAGATACACACACACGCAGACACACACACACACACATAAACACACATACACACATGCATACACATACATAAACACACACACACATTCATAAACACATATACACACACATACACACACACACCACAGTTTTTGTTTTTTTTTAAAGTTTATTTATTTTTGAGAGAGAGAAAGAGCACAGGCAGGGGAGGGACCGAGAGAGAAAAAGAAGGAGACACAGAATCTGAAGCAGGTTCCAGGCTCTGAGCTGTCAGCACAGAGCCCGAATTGGGACTTGAACTTGTGAACTGTGAGATCATGACCAGAGCCAAAGCTGGACACTTAACTGACTGAGCCACCCCGGCGCCCCTATATGTAGTTGTTTTAATTAGTTTTTCATTCAAGGATAATTTGATGGTGAAAATGCAAGTAGAATATTTTAGATTAAATGACAGGAACTATCTTTTCTCACGTGGAAGTAGAAATATGGTCCAGAGGCAAAGTGTAAAGGTGTGTCTGGCAGACGGGGGGTCTGCTGCCAGGTGACCTGTGGGGTCCCGGCAGGCGGCGCTCGCGCGCCCGGGGCTCTCGTCTGTGACCTTACGGATTATGAAGATGGCCGCGGCGGAGCGGAAACCCAGCACAGAACCCTCCCCAGCGTGGCTTTGCGGGACCGCAGGGGACCCCCGTCAAGGCTGCTGTGTCCCCACCAGCCGCGGATGCCCCGGGACTTTCTAGACCGCGGCAGAGGGGAAGGCACGGTTTCCCCAGGCTGCTCCGACGCTGGAGCTCCGTGTCCTGGGTCCTGCTCACCAGGCCTTTCCTGGCTCGGAGTCACCATCGTCTCCAGAGAGAAGGGCGCGGAGGTGCACAGTCTGGACCCAGCGTCACCCCTACCCGGGCACAGTTCCCGGTTCACTTGGTGCTGCCACCACTGCTCACGGGCCTGGAGCGAACCCCTCTAAGTGCTTTTATTCTTTAAAAAATTTTTAACATTTATTTTTGAGAGACAGAGTGAGACAGCGCAAATGAGGGAGGGGCAGCGAGCAAGGGAGACACAGAATCGGAAGCAGCCTCCAACTCTGAGCTGTCAGGATAGAGCCTGATGCGGGGCTCGAACTCATGGACCACAAGATCATGACCTGAGCCGCAGTCAGATGCTTCACCAACTGAGCCCCCCAGACACCATAAAGTGTTTTTATTCTTTAGAGGAAAACAAAACTTGTTCTGATTGCCTTTGAAAAATAGTTTCCTTTGATGCTGAAGTGGCCTATTTTGGTACTGCTGGTTTGACTTCTGAAGCCTCCTCTTGGGGTGGAAATGAGACGCAGGATGGAACCGGAGAGCGCTTAGGCGTGGTCCTAATGTGGGCACCACCTAATAGAACGTGTTGCATTTTTATGTCACTCTCTTTATATTGAGTGCGATTTAATGGAGAAGGTTTATTCCAACAAGGTGAGCTCTATCCTTATTTCTGTTTCTTTCATTTGTGTTCCAGATGGGACTCATTTGGAGAGCTTCCCTTCTTACCACATGCCCTGAGGGCTCTGAGCCACACCGAGCGTGTCTGGAAGGCAACAAAAATAAATAAATAAATTTAGTTTTCAGAATGTTTCAGACAGTATGTTTCTCACTGAGCCAGGGCTCCAAGATTCTTGTCACAGTCAGGGATGGTGAGGCCAGTTGACACAAACACTTTCTCGGGCATCCACGGAGGTGGCCACGTAGAAGGCTTGGAGGCTCTGTCTGGGCTGGGAGTGATGGGGACAGAAAGACCGGACGATTTTACTCGTGGAAAAGAGTGAAAAAGAGATTCTGCCTCAATATCGTTATATGTCTGGTTCAATTTATATTGAAAGCGAAGAACAAGATCACTTGGATCATAATTTTGATGCCAAATGCCCCCCAGTAGTGCTCTGAATACCTCTTCAGGCTTACTTCTACCAAGAAGTCTTTTGAAGAGATTCACAGAATAAGAACATTCGAGAGAAAAGGTAATCAACGTTTAAAGATATTACCAAGAAAACAATAAGAAAGAAAAACCTGGCAGAGCCCTTTCTGTTACTGAACAAAGGAGCTGAGTTCGCCACATTTTCGTCCAAAAGAAGGAACAAGGATTTTCTCCTCAATTCTGCCTGTTGGGTTTTCACATGAAGATTTTCAGGTACCTGTTGATTTCCATCTGAATATGCAATCAGGGACCAATTTAGGCGCCCTTTGGAAGTGACAACATTTCCTTTTTGAAGTATTTGAATCAAATAAAGCTGATGAATGCCCACTGCAGGATCCCACGGTGTGTTTGGTTTGACATTTCCAAGTAACTGGAGAATGGGGTTGGGTGTCATTGTGTAAGAAGAGGAAGAGGAAATGCACTGTACTGAGGGCAAATATAGATGCTGTGATTTCAGAAGAGAGATGTTTGTTTGGTTTTACAGCCTTTGTAACAAATTTTTCTGACTTTTGTTATTATGTAAGTGTAACTTTTTCATAACCAATTCTCTAATTACTGTCAAGGCTTCCTTAGAAAATTCAATTGCTGATCAGTGTGTGTGCAAGTCAACGTCACAGACAACTGGGGCAGGGAGGGAGCTAACGCGTGGCTGCCGGGTGGCTAAGCACCTTCCCAGCCCCCACCCCCACTTGTCCCGAGGGTGGAGGCTACCAGTCCGGAGTGGCCCCTGGCTCGTCTTCCCCTTCTCCCTCGCTCCCTGCTCAGCAGGACTGGACATTGGTTAGCTCTTAAACCTGTCTTTTCTTAGCCGGGAGCCTACTTCAAATGCTGTCACTTTGTTCCTGGCTAATTCTTACTGTGAAAAGTCTAGTGTGCCAGGCTTGTCCTGTGGTCCTCTCCAGTTCTCCACTCATGTCCCCTCGCTGCTCACAACTGTCCTGGCTTATCTGGATGGCTTATAACAGGACAGCCATGGAGTCAGTGTGGGAGGTACAGTGATGGACGATGGGCTGAGATTGGAGCGGCCCCCAGGGAACCAGGAAGGCGGGCTGCCCTTGGGAGCCAGCAGGGGTGATAGTTAGATCCCCCACACCCCCCGGCCTTGGCTGGTGCCCACACCTTGATTGCAGCACCTTAAGACTCATTTTGGACTTTTGACTTCTGAAGGGTGAGACAATCGGGTAACGTGAGCAGCTGTAGGACGCAAATACACGACTCAAAGGTAGGAATTACTGACTCAGAGATGACCACCTGGCTCATGGTATAAGAGCATAGGAGTTTGGGGGACACTGCCACCTTCTGAAGGCTCATGAGTAGTTCTGCAGAGCCGGGGGCTGCCCCCCACAAGTCCAGACTGCCGGTGGCGGCACACTTGTTCCTCCCCCAAGTCCACACCATTCATCTTTCTGGGCAAGCTCAAATTAGCTGCTCTCCTCCTCCAGAAAGCCTTCTGCACGTTCACCAACATCTACCTGCGTTTCCTTTTTTAAAATTTTTTCTATTTTTTATTTTCTTTTGTTTTTTAAAAATAGTTTATTGTCAAATTGGTTTCCATACAACACCCAGTGCTCTTCCCCACAAGTGCCCTCCTCCATCACCACCACCTCTTTTCCCCCCTCCCCCGTCAACCCTCAGTTCGTTTTCAGCATTCAATAGTCTCTCAAGCTTTGCATCCCTCTCTCTCCCCAACTCTCTTTCCCTCTTCCCCTCCCCCTGGTCCTCCATTAGGTTTCTCCTGTTCTCCTGTTAGACCTATGAGTGCAAACATATGGTATCTGTCCTTCTCTGCCTGACTTGGATCAAGAAGATGTGGTATATCTACCTGCATTTTCTAATCTAGCAGCAGATGTAACCTCTCCTTTCTCTTCCTTGACTACATGGTACTTATATCTGCAACATATGGGATCTGAGTTTTTTGCATCGGCAGGTCTCTGCAGCTGATCTTACCTCCCCAGCTGCCCTACCAAGTCCTTGTGACAAAACAGCAATAGGAGCATCTCTGGGGGCAAGACGTCTACCTGTCCACATGCCCGTCCCCTTTTCACCAAGCTGTTTCCATAGTACGTCTTACGCGACCTTGCGGGTCAGCCACTTTGTAGAAGGTTCCTTGATTTGTGTTTGCCAGATGTTTTTTCATGGTTATACTGAGTTTCTGCATGTTTGGCAAGAATAGCATAGAAGTAATTCTCCCCTTGATCCTCTTCACCTTGAGAAGACCCGTGTGTGTGTGTGTGTGTGTGTGTGTGTGTGTAAAGGAAAGGTGTTCTTTCTCAGAGAGGAAGCTCATGCCTGTCCAATTGTAGGAGAGAAATGTGGTCTGGCATGTGGAGATGGGCTGCGGCCCCGGAGACCTTGTCCAATCACACAGCTCAGGGCATCCTGCATAGGGGCAGCCATCTTGACTTGTATCTTTTCAAGAGTGGGGTTTAAAATACCCTTGTTTTAGAGGGGCCTGGGTGGCTCAGTCAGTTGGGTGTCTGACTTCAGCTCAGGTCATGATCTCGTGGTCCCTGAGTTTGAGTCCCATGTTGAGCTCAGTGCTGACAGCTCAGAGCTTGGAGCCTGCTTTGGATTCTCTCTCTCTCTCTCTCTCTCTCAAATAGATAAACTTTAAAAGAATAAAAATACAATGTTCTTGTTTTAGTTGAACTTGCTGTGTTCAGGTCTCTTCTGAGTCACCTGGTCTTGCTTTTCTGGAGTTTTTCCTGACTGAAGTCTCCAGATTCCTTTTCTTTTAAAAAATTTTTTTTATGTCTTTATTTTATTTTGAGAGAGAGAGAGACAGATCGTGAGCAGGGGAGGGGCAGAGAGAAAGACACAGAATCTGAAGCAGGCTCCAGGTCCTGAGCTATCAGCACAGAGCCCAGTGCAGGGCTTGAACCCACTAACTGTGAGATCATGACCTGAGCCACCCAGGTGCCCCACCGGATTCCTTTTCTAATGGGCCTCAAGATTTCCCCAGCTTTACTTTCTTTCTTTTATTCCCCAAGTTCATTTATTTTTGAGAGAGAGAGCGAGTGAGTGTATGAGCAGAGGAAGGGCAGAGAGAGAGGAAGAGAGAGAATCTCAAGCAGTAGCTGCCCTGTCATGACCTGGGATCATGACCTGAGCTGAAATCAAGAATTGGATGCTTAGATGACTGAGCCACCCAGGTGTCTCTTCCCAGCTTTACTTGCAACGCCTAATCCCCATCACCTTTCCCAGTGGCCAGGGAAATACAAAAGACTTCAGCCCTCTTATTACATTAGAAGATGCTGCCTTGACGTGTTTTGGTGATATAAGCATGCAGACTGCACAGAGCAACTGAAGATGTTATCCTTGCTCCCTCCACTTTATTGTAGTCACAGTTCATCCCAGAACATGAGTGATTCATCTCTTCCCTGATACTCTCGGGTTACTGGTGTTGTCCTTAACCAACTATAATTGGGCATGAAAAATGCATTGGGAACCTTCTGAACCAAAGCACCAACCAAAAGCTTTATCTTCATGGTGTAAATGACTTTTCTCATCACGATACTCATGCTAATCTTTATAAATAGATGGTCACCAATGGGGAAATGAGGGCCATGGTGCAGATTACAGAATGGGCAACCATATCCAGTTACCAGAATTCAAAGATCAGCGAAAACCTCTCCATGCTCAGTGTCTCTGAAATAGAATTCTGTTCTACAGAAAGCCAAGGGCTCTGACAAGTCAGCACTTTTTTGCTTTGAACCAGGGAGACATTTCATTCAGGGAGAATGTTGATGGCCCAGAGTTCTTTTTAGTTAGTGAAAGATCTGAAGGAGAAAGGGGCTGTGGATGCTGTGTAGCTGTAACTAAGCACCACAGATCAGCAAGTTTGGTCCCTTCATCTTTGCTGTTATCCTGGAAATAAATACTTCTTATGGGCACAAAGGAGAGGAATGAGAAATCAGGACACATGTGTGAATTCTGACACAACAGTGTCACATAAATGCTGCTTTCATCTGGAAAGTGTGGCAGGGTGTATAATGCCCCCAGATGCCCACGCCTTCATCCCTGAGATCCATGAATATGGTATGTTCAGACAAACTTTGCAGACAGAATTAAGATTACATGTCTGAAAATGGGGAGATTATCCTGATTATCTGGGTGGCTCAGTATCATCGTGGAAGCCTTGGAAGGTGGGAGAAGAATGCAGAATTACCAGAGGGATGTACCGGCAGAAGGAGAGGCAGGAAGATTCTGAAGCATAAGAAGGATTCATGTCAGCTAAGATAGAGGAAGGGATCATGAGCCAAGGATTGCAGATAATTCCTGGAGGCTAGAAACAGCCTTCAGCTGACAGGAAGGTACAGGGGCCTCAACCTTTCTCAAGGCATTGAATTCTGTCCTCAGGACACAGTTTCTTCCTTAGACCTGCAGGAAGGACCACCACCTGCTGACACATAAAGAATTTAGGCTGCTGATGACATCATCAAGACAGTATGGCATTGACACAAAAACAGACACATGGACCAATGGAATAGAACAGAGAGCCCAGAACTGAACCCACAAATGTACAGCCAATTAATCTTTGACAAAGCAGGAGAGTATCCAATGGAAAAAAGACAGCCTCTTTAGCAGATGGTGCTGGGAGAACTGGACAGCAACATGTGAAATAATAAAACTAGACCATTTTCTTACACCATACACAAAAATAAACTCAAAATGGCTGAAGGATCTGAATGTGAGATAGGAAACTGTCAAAACCTAGAGGAGAAGGCAGGAAACAGCCTCCTTCACCTCAACTGCAGCAATTTCCTACTCGACACATCCCCAGAGGCAAGGGAATCAAGAGCAAAAATGAACTATTGGGACCTCATCAAGATAAAAAGCTTCTGCACTACAAAGGAAACAATAAAAAAACCTAATAGGCAACCGACAGAATGGGAAAAGATAGTTGCAAATGACATATCAGATAAAGGGCTAGTATCCAAAATCTACAAGGAACTCACCAAACTCCACACCCGAAAAATGAATAATCCATTGAAGAAATGGGCAGAAGACATGAACGGACACTTCTCCAAAGAGGACATCCAGATGGCCAATGGACACATGAAATGATATTCAAAGTCATTCAACATCAGGGAAATACAAATCAAAACCACACTGAGATACCACCTCACGCCACTCAGAGTGGCTAAAATGAACAAATCAAGAGACTATAGATGCTGGTGAGGATGTGGAGACACGGGCACCCTCCTACACTGTTGGTAGGAATGTAAACTGGTGCAGCCACTCTGGGAAACAGTGTGGAGGTTCCTCAAAAAACTATCCATAGAACTCCCCTATGACCCAGCAATACCACTGCTAGAGATTTACCCAGGGGATACAGAAGTGCTGATGCATAGGGGCACATATACCCCTATGTTCATAGCAGCACTGTCAACAATAGCCAAATCATGCAAAGAGCCTAAATGTCCATCACCTGATGAATGGATCAAGAAGATGTGGTTTATATATACAATGGAGTACTACATGGCAATGAGAAAGAATGAAATCTGGCCATTTGTAGCAACATGGATGGACCTTGACGGTGTCATGCTAAGTGAAATAAGTCAGGTGGAGAAGGACAGATACCATATGTTGTCACTCAGGTCTAACAGGAGAAATCTAACAGGGAACCATGGGAAGGGGAAGGAGGGGGGAAGAACTGTAAGCTAATAAGCCCGGGTTGCTTTTAGTGGTTCAAGTTTGTGGCTAATTTGTTGCACAGTGCACACAGACAGCTCAGTGGCCCACCAGAAAGCATCATTCATGGGACACGCGTGAGCACTGTGCACAGACGGTAAAGGTAAACAAAAGAAAGGTCTATATATTTTATGCACAGTTTTCCAAGGCAAGGTGGTTCTAAACATTTCAATTCATGGGCTTTTATCACAGCTCTGTGCTAACACAGAATCGATGCTGCTGGAAATCAAGGCTCCGGGTAAATGGTGTTGCTATGGCTAACTGACCCTCTGTAAGAAACAGCCTCCACTTAGGTCAAGAATTAATAGCTTGTTTGCTTCCTTGTCTCCTTTTATCGTTTCCCTATTTAATTGTTGCTTTTCTTTCAATAAACATGCTGTTTTAGAACAACCACATCACAACTGGTAGAGACCTGTCTTGTATTTTGCAGCTGTAAATGGAAATCTTTTCTTTCTCTGTTTCAGTGACAGTTTTCTGAATTGGTAAACTGCTCCAATTTCTCAGACCCAGCGGGACTTCCGGGCTTTGCCAAGTGTCTGCCCCGAGCTCCTGATTTCCTGCGTGACCTTCCCACCAGCCTGTGCATTTCGACTCTCTTTACCTGTTGTCTGGCGCTTAGCAAGGTGACTTATTCCACAGAGGCCTTGTGTACTTTTCTGGCCACAGAAAGCAATTATTCTCAGAGATAGCCCAGGAAAGCTCCAGAAGTCCCAGAAGGAGGTAGGGCAGAAGAGATTTGGGCCCTGCAGGACCAGACTTGATGGTGGATTGCTCATTCCCTGCCTGCACTCTGAACCTGTCCTTGCTTGAGCACCCTTTCTTTCTGACCTCAAGCTCCCTCTTGCTGCCTGTGGTCTTCCGCTTGTGTCCCTACAGAAGGCCTTCCATCTGCCAACTCGAACCCCAACCAATATAAGTGTATCTGGCATTTGAAAATAATTGGTTTTCAATTAGTAAATTTTAATGTTTATTTATTTTTGAGAGAGAGAGAGCAAGCTTGGGAGTGGCAGGGAGAGAAAGGGACAGAGGATCCGAAGCAGGTTCCACACTCCGAGCTGTCAGCAGTGTCTGATGCAGGGCTCAAACTCACAAACCCTGAGATCATTACCTGAGCTGAAGTTGGGCACTTAACTGACTGAGCCACCCAGGTGGGTCTTGGCTTTCGATTCTAATAAATCCCCTTTGTTTTATATAAGGATGACCAGTGTCCCCAAGGCCACAACAGCCTTGGGAGACCTATGGTGTGTCCATACCGATATTAACTTGAATTTCACTGGCCTCTCTGCAACTTGATGATGAAGAATTTTGGTATCATGCAGTGTCCTCCCCAAGTATTTTGGGTAGTTCTCCTGAAGTACCTTATGCCTCTTAAATGTCTTTGCTCTTACAGACATTCATTTCTACCAGGTGCTGGCCATGGTCAGTTCCAACTCAAACACTGTGGTCCCTGAAACTAGTACAGGATTCATAAATAATTCGTGTTCACCATACCCATGGGGATGGGGGGAGCAGGAAGGTCACCCATGTCAAGGCCACATTACCTAAAACTAAAGTCATCAGAAAATGAGCCACGTTTTATACAAAACAAACCTTAGCACCACACAAGTAAGTATTCTCAAAGGAGACTAGGAAATGAATTTGTCTAAATCTGAGGAGCATCGATAGGAAGAAAAAACTTAGAGAATTTTTAATGGCATTTTTAACTTAAGGAAGCTAAGGGTGACTCTGGGTAAAATTGTAAAATGGGCAAAAATGTATCTGACACTTTTTTGTCCATGCCAGAAAGCAATCCTGTATTATACACTATGTTGAGATGATTTGGGGGCAATAAATTCGTTGTCAAAATCTTGGGGCTGGTGACATGCCCCATCTTTCACGTCGAGCCATTAGCGGCGTTGGCGTGCACCTGTCCACAGCCTGAGTCTTTCCTCAGAGCAGCACATACTCAGTATGCCTTGGGTTCTAGACTTTCCAAAACTGCTGTTCTACAGAAAAAAAAAAATCCATTTGGGAGGTCATATGACTGTGAGGAAAGAAGGAAAGAACCTCAAGGAAAAAGGAACACATTTCCTATGATTATAAAATGAGAAATTTCATAAAGTAAGATCTGATGCTCCATGGTTTCAAATCTTTTTTTTTTTTTTTTTTTTTAGGAAGAGATTTGCAGTTATCTTTACATATCAGTGGTTGAGGGAGATTTGTTTTATTTGGCAAACATGCATGCACACATGCACATTCTGGTCTTAAATTCACCTTAAGAAAAGTGAATTGATAGGATCACAATAAACAAGGCGCTAATGCACCACCCGGGGCATGCTCCTCACAGAACAGACCACCTTTGCGAGCAATGGGCTACTGTGTTAGACGTCCTGATAGTTCTCACGTGTCACGTTGAGGACTCTATCAGATACTGAAAAAATGGAAGGCATCTTAAACATTATCAAGTGTGCAGAAAATAAGGATGGCCCTTCATCAAGATGACATGTTGTCAGCCACCACAGCACCGGAGGCAGGAGGTAGGGTTGCAGGGCACCAGATGGCACCCACTGCTCCAAATCCATCCATCTTGTTTGTGCCAGAGATTGAATGATATAAAGAAAAGAAACTTGTGTGGCGTCAGAGCTCCCTGTGGTTGCCAGTCTGCCCAAATCATGACCGATGAAAGCACGGGCCAGTCAGACACGAGTGGCTCAGACTTGTGCATCCCAAGTTAGTTGTCTTGCCTAAGTTGCCCTGTGTGATTCATGTCATTCGTGTGCGTCCTCAGCATAAGAGATCAGGTGCGAAGAAATCCACACCAGCAGTTCCCAATGTTCCATTTTCAAAACCTCAAGGATTGCTGGTATCAATTGCTGTCCAGTGAGGATTGTATTTTTGTTGGCTGGACCAGTGCCTGGTTTTGCTGACATAGTCACGCATCATTCCCAAGACAGACACTGAAATTGCACTTGACTGCTGAGGTCGACTGCTACAGTTTACCTGTATAATTCTGTCATCACCCATAACTTTATTTTCGGCTCTGTCCTTGGGAGTGTAGTTGTGTCACATGCCATTCTATCTTTGGGAAAGCTTCTCCCAATGAAAGGAGAAAGGGACGATCTATATTTGGGTGAATTTACTTAAAAAAAAAAAAAGAATAGTTCTTGTTTCAGAACATTCTTGCAAGATGGCTGCTTAGACCAGCATTTCCTCAGGCAGAGTGTCACTTGGGGGAAGGCTCTCGGCTCTCAAAGTCCTAATAAGCTATAGAATAGTGGGTACAGTGCAGGCTGAGGGGTGGCCTTGAAGACTGGGTCCTGGGTCCTTGACTTCGGCCCCAAGTTCCTGGGGCTCCCTAAGAGTCTGCTCACAGTGGGCCTCCTGACATTCTGAAGCCATTTATCTATACTAGGGAGCCTTTTTCTCCAAGGAGAGTTTGATTTTCTTTACAAAGTCAGAGTCCAATATAGCAGGCTACAAATCACCTTCCATGCCATCCCCTTTTCCAGGCGATTCTCTGAAAGTCATTCTGTAAACTGGAACCCTGGCTTTGTTTCTCCTGCGACCCTCCCTTCACCACTGAGATGTTATAAGGCATTCTGTGGTTTCTGTCAGACCTGGGCTCATTACAATACAATGTCTTCATTTTATTATTTCTTTCCTCCTCAAAGTTAGTGAAGGTCTGGCAGAACCTATGCTCATTTTTCTGCACTTCTCTGGTGGGTCACAGTCTGTCTCAGAAAAAGCTGGCTTCAGTTCTAAGACTTGCAAGGTGTGCTGGAGGAATATTCTGAATCCCAGAGTGTGGACTTCCCCAGGGGAGCTGAACCCATCAGATGCCAGTTGGGAAAGCAGAAACCATAGAAGCTGTTCCCAACAGAGAGGACCCAGGTAACTGTGCCTACAGATGCTGAACATCTGCAAAGATGAAAAGGACTAGCCCAGGTATTGATAAATCTCAGAAGCACCTCACACCTCCAGGGTTTGGGTAACCCATTTATCAGCGAGTGAAGAAAGCTGCTAACCCCTCCACAGTTTGGGGAGACACAAGGAAGAATTTGGATTACCAGCTTCGAAGGTTGGAGGGGCACCCCCACAAGGCTGGTGCTCAGACCTCAGAACTCAGGGACAGCTGGTGTAGATGGGAGAGTGAGTCACCACGTGTAGACCCCGAAACACCATGAGTGTGGTGTGTAGCAGGTTGCAGGAGTTAGCGCCCAAGGAACTGAGAGCCTTGAACCGTGGCTGTCCTGGGCTGGGGGTGGGTGGGGAGATGCCCAGGGGAGTTTGAACCAGGAGGGACATGCCATTCCTGTCCTTGGCTGGTGTCTCCACCCACAGCACTTAAGAGGAAATGGGTGAGAAAGTGAGAGAAGTGGTTTCAGAGTTGCAGTGTCAGCACAATGTGTCCTGGAGCTGAGACACTATAGGAGATTGACCCAAGCAGGCCACCCCTTGGGCTACTTGGCATCCATGTCCACCCTTCTATCTATGTTTCAATCCCTTCCCACGCTAGCACCTGCAGGCTTCTGGCTTAGAAAATGCAACTGGGGCCCATAAAAGTAGACATGCTCTCACCTACAAAGAAAGGAGACTCAACACCTCAGAAGTCACTAGACCTACATCTGGATCTTGTTGGTTTCTCTGCTAGTTCAGTCACAATCGTACTTGAGCATTCTGTGGACTTAGGATCATTTACTCTAGCAAACGCAGAGCCTGGGAATATTAGGATGGCCACTGTTCCAACTCTGATTCCACGGTACCATTGCTGTGTGGCCTGGTGGAATCACTCCTATCTTGGGAAATATGATAGCTTTATGTGTCAGGTTGACTGGGCCACTCAGATATTTGGCCAAACGTTGTTCTGGGTGTGTCTGTGAGGATGTGTCTGGATGAGATTAATATTGGAATTGTTAGACTGAGTAACGCAACTTGCCTTCTCTAACTTGGATGGACCTCATCCAATCCATTGGGTGACCTGAACAGAACAAAAAAGGCCATCCTGTGCACAAGGGGGAATTCTGCCTGTCTGTCCACCTTAGGTTGGGACATGGGTCTTCATCTAGCCTTCTGACTCAAACCAAACATTGGTTCTTCTTGGTTCTCCAGTCTATCAGTCTACCCTCAGCTTCTCTGGGTCTTCATCTTGTCAACCTCAGATCTTGGGATCCCTGAGCTTTCATAATGGCAAGAGCCAAATCCTTATTGAAAAAAAATAGCAACAGGCTATTGATCTGTGTCCCTGGAGAATCCCAATATAGGAACTAAGACTCAGGATTGGAATTTGGGTAAACAAGCAAGCATTTGCCCCAGGCACAAAATTTAAGAGACACCAATATCTATAAATAATATTTTAATGCAATATTTTAAAAATCAAAATCAATGCAAAAAATCTATGGTGAGCAAAATTATCAACATTTTAAATGAAGACAAGATCTGACATTAGCAAAAGCATATTAAAGCCTGAGTATTTTGGAGCCTATTTGGAGCCCCCCAAAGTGTGGGCCCTTATGTACATGATTTTATGTATTTTGTTTTGGTGGTTATTTTTTTTATCTGCATTAAAATTCTTAAAAATTATTGAAAAATTGAAAGTAGGTATATTAAAACTTATAGCAAGAAATTTAAATATTTTATTTATATCAAAAGCAGAACTCATTAGAACACTAGTTTTCTGGCTTTAATAGAAAAACTCATCAATAATATCTCCTATATCATCTTTTTCATTTCTTTTTTTTCAGCTGAGAGAACCGCCATATTTAACACTTTCTCTTCAAGTGACAGTCTTTTTTTTTTTTTAACATTTATTTCTTTTTGAGAGACAAAGTGAGACAGAGCATGAACAGGGGAGGGGCAGAGAGAGAAGGAGACACAGAATCCGAAGCAGGCTCTAGGCTCTGATGAAGAGATCAGCACAGAGCCGGATCCTGGGCTCAAACACACAAACCATGAGATCACAACCGGAGTTGAAGTTGGACACTTAACTGACTGAGCCACTCAGGCTCCTGGATCAAGTGACAGTCTTAAATAAAGTTGAATTAACTTCAGATTACCAATCCTATCTTTATAAATTTCTGACATTTTGTTCGAGATTTTTTGAATTAGCATTTATTTATTTATTATTTAAGATATTACATTAAAACATAATCTATCCTGATGACTGAATTTTGGGTGACCTTTAAATTGTATTCTATTTTTAAAAATTTACTTTTAAATGCTTATTTATTTTGAGAGGGAGAGAGGACAGGGGAGGGGTAGATAGGGAGAGAGAGAATCCCAAGCAAACTCTGTGCTGTCAGCATGGAGTTGAACACAAGGTTCAAAACCACAAACTAAGTCAAGAGTCAAATGTTTAACCAACTGAGCCATCCAGGCATCCCATGGTGCCCTTTAAATTTGACAGTTGAGGCAACTCTCTTGCTTGTCTTACTCTAAACCTGGCCCTGCCCTAATTCAGTGAGGCTTAAAGAGGGGAGCACAGAAGAAAATATTCTGCAAGCATACTGCTAGTGAGAAAGGATTGTAAGAGAGAACATCAGTTTCCACCTCTTGGATTTCAGGATTAGTCCATATGGCCCATGAGAGAACAACACTTACGTTCACTGGATTTAATATATACATAGATTACACACACATATATACTGCTTCCTCTCCAACAGTCCCCAGATTTTTAGGTTATTGTTTCTTAACTGGAACCACAACTAAAGAGTTAGACCAGTGTCTAACTCTGCTTCTCAATGATGAGTTGTATACTAAAATCAGAATGTTCCATGGACACAAGTCCATTATTGTATGTCTTTTATTGTGACATTTGTTGTTTTAGTAGGGGCCACGATGGGGAGCTACCATCCACGGATATTCGTGCTGGCAGAGGCATGATAGGTCAGGAAGTCCCATCCACATCCAAAACTCATGTCTATTCTAGAAGGACAAATTATTAGCCTTTCCATGATAGAAAGCATTTCATCTAACCAACTAGGCCCAAGGGAAGGAATTCAACAGCAATCGGAGTGAGACTAGCAGTGGGGCGGGTGTTCCGTGTTGTTGAGCCCATGTGCTGCTTCGTAGCAGATGTCATGACATTTGTCTGGCACCAGTGTGACTGGGGAAGGAGGACACAGGCTGGAACAAGCCGTCTTTTCCACCTGGTCTGGCCAGCCTCACATGCGGACATGCTCTCTGGTAGGCATTTGCGTTGTCTGCAAGCATCCTCACAGCCTGTGTCCATTCTACGGGATCCTTCCATATACGTATTTGGTCAACTTTGAGCCCTGTTAATTCCAAGTCCGACCATCCAGCCAACTCACTGGCCAGAGCTTGTAAATCAGTGGAAAAGCTTTCTCTGCTGGACTTTGGTCTAGAAAAAGTGGGCCATACTTATACTGCTTAAAGGCCTGGCCATGAGGAGTATCTACTTTCAATTCTGGTCATTTATGGACATCCCCATGTGACGCCACAGTGTTCCAGATCATGGATTAAGGCCATTATATCATAAAAATTATTATAACAAAGAAGAAAAATAATCAAGTCTGATATTTATAGACTTGATTATCATTTTTTTCATCTGTAATCTACTGGTGATAGAGAACTGTGTGAGGTCTTAGGATAGGAAGTAACAGGAGTAAGGTCCATGAGACTCTGAGCAAGATGGTCATGCAATTTAATGTTGGTTCAACTATTTGATCAAGCCTTGTTATTTTACCTGCCTTTTCCACTAGATGATGGATTTTTCTGCCACTCACACTCAATCCTATGCCTTGGTGACAATGAGGACTCAATAGCAAGTGGGGAAATATGTCTTAAAAGCAGAATGCTTTTGAGTTTTTGTTCCAGAAACTCAGGTCTGCCTTGTGACTCATGTGCTGGGATGTGTCACGGTCTCCGTTCACATCCCTACCTGCCACAGATGCCTCAACCACCACAGCAGCTGCTGACTCAGAGCCTTCTGTGGGAGGGCACTTCAGCTGTAAGGGGACAACGACAGTGTGTCACAGTCACCGAAGCTGTCCCCGTTTTCACCAAACATGCTTAACACATTGTTAACAGTCCTGCACTGATTTCTCTGCAATACAAATAATTTAAAATACCAGTTACCCAGTTGTTTAGCATTTAATGAACTCATTATATTGTGCCTTGTTTGCAGGATGCAGTGATACTGTACAGACTCAGATGCAAATTGTATTTTCCTTCTATGCTGCAATGAACATATAATGCAGCATAAGTAAGTAATGAAATAATATGTTAAACATACATAATTAATGCAAAAAAGGCCTTGCAACACAAAATGTATAAACAAAGCAATATTAAAGCAGAGGTCTCTTAATGAATAAAAAGTTTGCTTCAGTAAGGCTTGGGATGAAAGGGGTCAGAGAGAGTCTCTAGTCTTGTGTTGCTTGGTGGGAGGTGAAAACGGACAAACGTAGGCAGCCCGTGTCTGGGCTAGAAATGGTAGGTGGTGTCTCTTCCTCATATGTGAGACCCCAGAAGTGAACAGTATGTACCAAGCAATGAGCAAAGCAACGCTTAAACAAAAAAAAAAAAAAAAAAAAAAAAAAAAAAAAAAAAAAAAAAAAAAAAAAAAAAAAAAAAAAAAAAAAAAAAAAAAAAAAAAAAAAAAAAAAAAAGAAGAAGAAGAAGAAGAAAGAAAGAGAAAGAAAAATGAGTGTACAGGAGCTTACTAAGGTGGCTCTAACAATGTACCACAAGTGTAATGACTTAATCAGCACAAGTTTACTGTCCCCAGTTCTGGTGGCCAGAAGTCCAAAATCAAGGCAAAGCTGATTACCTTCTGGGGCTGCGAGGCCAGCACGGACCCACGCCCCTCTCCAGTTCCCAGTGGCTTGCTGGCAAGCTTTGGTGGCTCTTGGTTGGGGCAGCATGACTTCAGTCTTCACATGGCATCTGCCATGTGAGTGTCTGTGTCCAAATATCCCCTCCTCACATCAGTCCTGCTGGAACAAGACTTCTATAATGATCTCACCTCCACATGACCACCTGCAAAGACTTTCCAGACAAGTCAGGCTCCCAGATACTGGGGGTTACAACTTCAAGTTTGGGGAACACACTCCAATCCATAACAGCGTATTGCGTGCTCTTTGCTTGAGGTGGTACAGCCCCCAGGGGCCTGGCTGTCCTTGGAGCGGTGTCTTTACTGTGACGCTTCTGCTCAAGTCATGGTCAGACTCCATCGCTGTCTGCCTTTTAACACTTTGTGTAGGCGTCCACTCTGAAGAATGTGGGGCTCCCCGCTGCCTTCCTTTCCCTCTGCTGGAGAGACTGGCATCACCTCGAAAGAGCTTCCTGACAGTAACTTCCTTACTTGCTAGCAGTGCTTCTGCATTTTCCCATCCTGTACCTCTAAATCCAGCCCCCACCTGGACAGAATTGGAAAATTTTGCTTTACTTTGGTTCCTTTAACTTTCTAAGTGTCAACAACATGAGACACTCACCTTGTGATTGCTTCATAATTATTTGACAAGCTTTCTATTTTATAAAAGTTTTAATATGCATTCTAATATAGAAAAGTTTTAGATTTTCAGAAAACACTTATGAACATAGTACAGGGAGTTTCTGTCTTGCCTTAGCACAGACCTTTGTTACGGTCAATGAACTGCTACCCACGCGTGATTGTTAACAAGTTCCATACTTCATTCATGTGTCCTAAGGTCCTTTTTCTCTCCCAGGGTCCCCCTCCAGGATGTCCTTGAGTTGTGATGTCTCTTCAGGATCTTCCTGGCTGTGACAGTTTCCCAGACTTTCCTTGTTTTGATGACCTTGACAATTCTGAAGGCTATCGGTTAGGTGGTTTGTAGAATCCACTCCAAGAGAGACTCTTCTGATGCCTGTCCATGATTGGCCCAGGGTCATGGCTTTTGGCAGGAAGACCACAGGGGTGAAGCGTGGCTCTCATCACGTCTCATCAAGGCTGCATGCTACCCACACAACCTATCACTGGTGATGTTGCCCTTGATCCTCTGGCTGAGGTGACATTGGTCAGGTCTCCCCAAAAGAGCAGGTGCCCTTTTTCCTTTCTACACTATACTCTGCGGAAGGAAGTCACACTGTGTAACCTATCCCTGAGACGTGAACACCTGGGTTCCCCCTCCATGAAGGCAGGGTGTCTCTATACGTTATTTAAATGATTTTGCCCAGATTTATCTCTTCTCTTCCCCTTATTTATTTATATCACTGTGGACACATTGATATTTATTCCATGAAACAGTACTACTCTGCTTATTTTGGTAGTCAAATTATCTTTGCTTTAGGCATTGGGAGTTGGAACCTGTATTTGACAAAGTCCCATCAGTGTGTGTGTGTGTGTGTGAGTGTGCACGCACATGCACGTCTTGAGACTTCCCTACTCTACCCCACTGTAAGATACTCTAGCTTTATCTTGCATGTTTTCTGTTTAGTCTTGGAATCAACCATGAGTGGCGTTGAGAACCAAGGTCTCAGCGTTTGATGTCCTCTTTGCTGCCGTTGTTTTTTTGTCCTTGATCAGCTGACAGATCAAGGAAATATATGTGTGTGCTAGCATGTACATGTGCATATTTATAAATATTTCCACACACAGCCGTGCCTCCATATTAAGCTAGATTTGAATTTATGTTGATTCCTCCAGCTGCAACACTTACCACCTAGATCACTCCTCTCCTTGCTTATTGCCAGCCTTCCATGTGAACAGTGAGAAACCAACTGTGTATCATTTGCTTTGAAGACTTCCATAATTCTGGACTCCAGAGGCATCAACGGAGAAGCAAGAGACCACTTGTATATTTACATAAGAGACTGACACTAGAAGGATCTTCTGGAAGCACTGCCAGTCTAGATGAAAAAATGACGTCTGTGACCTGCAGTGTGAGAGCAGCTGGGCTGTCCAGCAGTGCCTGTCATGGCCCCTCTGGTAGCACCTGGACTTCAGAATCAAGGTGGATAGAGCCCTCTCTAAGTTCCTACGGATCACCTCTTTGTTATCACTTCTCAGAATCAGAAATCTCTGTGAGTTTGGAGAGAGGAAAATGGTATTTCTCAAAATATGGGAAATAGATGTCCAGTAGACTGTCTACTCAATACACTGTGAATGCAGCAAGACCCTCAGAAGTTGGTCCATCTACCCTGTAGCTCTGCCTCTCTTGCCTCGAATATGGTGCGAAGGTGAGCCATGTTTGGTGCGTGAGTGTAAACACACATAAGCATTTTCTTAGTTTCCAAATCTTTGGATTCTGAAATTTTTGGATTCCACCAATTCCTTCTAATTCTGCTTGAAACTACATAGTTCTTTTCAGAGATTGAATCTTTCCCATAGGACCTTATGAAATAGACTGCTAGCAATGAACTCACCCTAACACAGTGTCTGCCCAGAGCTACTAGTTCATTTATTAGGTAATTACTTGCCTTCAAGTTATCAGAGATAATGGTCGATGAAATGTTTTGCTATCACATAACACGGATAATCGTCTTCCAGTGTCTTATATCAGTTATCTCATTTACTGTCAGGCAGCCCTCAAGTCAATGAGGTTTCTGTGTTCATTGGGGAAACACCGAAGCACCCCAGCTTAGGGTTACCAGAGTCAGGTTCTTGGGCCGGACAAGATGGAGACTAGGCTGGACCTAGAAGTCAAGGGCATGGGCAAGGTTTCATTGGGGCTGCAGCTTGAGTTGCCAGGAGGAGATGCAGCACCAATAGAAAGCTGTTAGGTGGGGCCCCCGGCGCGAAGGGGAGGCTCTGATTCTCCAGAGAAGTTCCCGCTCACTTCGGCTCCCATTTCTACCACTTCGTTACAAGTACTAGCAATTTTCTGGGGATTGCCATTTTTCAGGTCTTTAAGGACACTTTACTCTGGGTTTACAAAATTGTGCCTATTTCATGTGGTGAAAGGCGAGATTATAGTTTTCTAATGGGCGCTGTCCCGAGATCACACCGGCCTGGGGGCACTGGAATCAAAGCCAGCATGGCTGTTTCCTCTGGCTTTGATGACGGTGACTCACTGAAGTCATACCCTCAGCCCTCCAAGTGCTCCGATGTGTCATCCCCCGCAGGATCATGATGCTACAAGGACGTGACCTTGAGCTTTTGGCAGATGGAGGAGAAGCGGGGAGAACCAAGTTTTGAGGTGAGTCGGTCATGGTCACAAAGCTCGCAAGCAGGACAGGCAGCGCTCACTAGCAGCCGCATGCCTGACCAGCATCTGTGCCCTCTCCCCCCAACGCACTTGTTTCTCCCGGGAGCGGCTTGTCTCGAAGGGGGTGACGTGTCTGAGACATGTCACCTGACGTTTCCAACACAGAATGGCTATGACTCCTGGGCACTTGAGTCTGACTCTCGTAGCCAAGAGAAAATGACGGTTTGCTGGTGCTGGGTGGTTGCTGAGTCCTCAACTCTGCAGTTGGCGTCTGCAATTCTGTGTTTGAAGGCTTTATGGATGAGGTGACATGTCCTCTACCCACACAAGCTCAGACTAATGTTAGTTATCAGAGAAAAACTCAAAGGAGAAAAGAATTTCTCACGAGTACTTCACGGGAAGCCCTAAAGTTTCCAGGTTCCTTCAGGGACGACCTTAGGTTTCCAAATAAAATTATTCCAGCAAAATTTGAGCCTGGATTCTAAGCACCAAGAGATTATTTAGGAGCTGTTTGCTGTGGCAGAAGGTAGCGAACATCATGATATAGTGAGTTTAATTCAAATTATTCACCAAAGATTAATCTTAGGGAAAAGTTGTTGCCAAAATATCTTACTTGCTTTGTAGTTCGGAATCTGGGAGATAGGCCAATCTATTGGGAATTTAATATTTGTAATTCTCAAAGCAATTCAAGCTAAAATGTTAAACTCAGCACTTTTTTTTTTTTAGATCTAAGTGTATTGATTCATTAAGATCTAGATTGCTTGTTTAAATGTTTTATAATGGTTTATCACATACAGAGACCAAATTTTTCAATCCATTTATTTAAGGAAAGGCAATTACTTTGTTTATTATCTATTTCAATGTGAGAAGCCCCACAAAATAGTTTGGCTTCCTTGGGTTTTGTGAACATACCTTGCTCAGTATTTTCTCTTATTTTTGATGAAAAGAATTACAGTGTATGGCGTTTCCATATTTTGAGGTACAGTGAGGTTCGGAAGAGTCTAAGGGGCCTGAACTTGAGATACACCTTGCCCATGGGGTTAAGGGAGGGAACAAGAAATGTCCCACAGCTGGACACCCTGGGGGAGGGGCAGGTCTCCTCCAGCCGCATGAACGGGCCCCCAGGATTTAGTGAGTGTTCACCGAATGGATGAATGAATGAACGAAGGGCATCCCGCATTCTGGGAGATTGACCCGGTGGTTGCACCAGGGCCCGGAGTCAGAGGCCGGCCCAGATCAGCGACTTTGCCGTTTCCACGGGTGAAGCCAGTTCCGTCTGCCCAGGCGGTGCTGCCTCCAGCTCGGGGTTGCAGGACAGGAAGTGCATCCTTGTTGCAATTGCAGAAATAAAAGCTTAGACCCAGTGCAGGTTCCCTGGGCTCAACCCATCCGTGCATGTGAAGACTTATCCACTCCAGCCGCCCATTCTTGGACACCAGAGGGTGTTGTAAATGCCGTTGCCTGCACTTTTGACCAACTGGCTGTGAATCAGAGGTCCTTGCCCATCCTCGTCTGGGATTTAATGGGCTCACAAAGTGCAGAAAAACATTGTACTTACCAGGTTACTGGTTACTATAAAAGGATGTGACTCAGGAACAGCCGGAGAGAAGAATTGTAGAGGGAGTCGGAGCTCCCAGGCCCTCCCCAAATCTCCACGTGCTCCCCAAGCTGGAGGCCCCCCAGATTTGTCTTTCGGGGTTTTGTGGGGGTTTCATTACAGAGTGATGGCTGATTGAATCCTTGGCCGTTGGCGATTGATTCAACCTCTAGGTTCTCATCCCTCCCAGGAGGTCATGGGGGCATGTGGGACTGAGAAATCTCTAGGTAACCAGCCCCCCATCCTTAGGTGGAGTCCAAAAGTCACCTCCTCAACATAGTAAAAGATATCTTTGTTTCTCTTACCACTTAGGAAATTGCAAGGGTTTTAGGAGCTCTGTGTCAGAATTAGGATGCAGATGAAATGCATATTTCTTATAAATCACAATATCACACCCAGAGCCTGGGCTTTAAAGATTTGGGTATGTGATGTCAGACACAAACAAAGCCGGACCTAGGGATGGAGAGCCTGGGACCTAGTGGTGGAGAGCCTGTGCTCAAAGGGACTCTCATGGTAAGGGGCAGAGACCTTGCTGCAGGTGTGGACCCTGAGATCTGTGACTAACCCAAGGTCAGGCAGGAAGGAGTTCTCTCTTGTTTTAATAAAGTATGTTTTTAATGTTAAATTGTTTCTGAGAGAGCATGTGCGTGCAAGGAGACAGGGGGCAGAAAGAGAGGGAGACAGAGGATCTGAAATGGGGTCTGCATTGACAACAGAGGGCCCGATGCGGGGCTCAAACTCACAAACTGTAAGTTTATGACCTGAGCCGAAGTTGGATGCTCAACCAACTGAGCCACCCAGGTGCCCCTAGAAGCGGTTCTTTTTCCAGGGAGGAGTAGACAGGGCTACGCAGAATCAAGTGTGGGGCGTGGGTGGCCTGTTGGACAATTGATCAAGGAATGCCCTTCCCTGAAGGTCGTGGTTCTTGGGAAAGGCTGTCCGTTGGCTCAGCCATAGTGGGTCCAAGTTCAGAGGCATGTAGGAAGGAAAGATGTTTGTACGAGTCAAGTATTTTGTCCAGCTTGGTCAGTGGGCATGAGGAGTCTGGCTCAACATTTAGGAGGAGGGAGTGGGACCTGGGGGTCTAAGCCCCTCACAGATCAACAAGCAGGGCACCAGAGTCTTTCCTCAGCTGTGTGGAGCAGTCTGGTCTGCAGAGCTAGCTGGTGGCTGATGGCTGGCCCGCAGCACTCACTGCCCCCTTGCTTGAGTCTGCCTGGTGTTCTTTTTTTTTTAAATTTTTTAAAATGTTTTATTTATTTTTGATACAGAGAGAGACAGAGCATGAGAGGGGGAGAGGCAGAGAGAGAGAAGGAGACACAGAACCGAAGCAGGCTCCAGGCTCTGAGCTAGCTGTCAGCACAGAGCCTGACTGGGGGCTCGAACCCACGAACATGAGATCTGACCTGAGCCGAAGTTGGACGCTTGCTTAACCGACTGAACCACCCAGGTGCCCCTGCCTGGTGTTCTAATCGAGGCTGGGGTGCCTCGGTTCTAGGGGTGAAGATAGTCAACATGTGCCCCAAGAATAGGTCGGCCTCTCTAAGGGAATGGACGAGGAATGGGCAGAACCGGGTACCACTGGGGGGGCCCAGTCACTCGGGACCCATCCCTAAGCGTCGTGTAGATGTTGTGCACTGCACAACACAACCGTACATCAGAAAGTGAAAACCCTATCGCCGAGGCAAGAACTAAATCACAAACTACAAATCCTGGCACCTCTCACGACCCAAATCTGACTCGGCCTTGCGCTTTCAGAAAGCAGGGGCTGTGTTTCAGTGTTTTACATTGAGTGTAATGCCTTTGGTGGTGCCCAGCCAACGACCACGCCCGCCCCCCACTTCCTCAAATGGCATGACCGCGCATTTATCTTCATAACATAAAAATCCCTGGTGTTTGGTGCATCTTATAATATAGTTTTAAAATCAGTTCCAGGGGCGCCTGGGAGGCTCAGTCAGTTAAGCATCCGACTTCAGCTCATGTCACGATCTCATGGTTTGTGAGTTCGAGCCCTGCATCAGGCTCTGTGCTGACAGCTGAGAGCCTGGAGCCTACTTCAGATTCTGTGTCTCTTTCTCTCTCCGCCCCTTCCCCGCTCACACTCTGTCTCTGTCTCTCTCTCAAAAATAAATAAACATTAAAAAAGATTAAAAAAATAAAATCAGTTCCATAATTTTTCAACATTTAATGAACTGCTGGACAGTTTTCTCGCAAAATGATACCAATGCAGTCATGTACTGCTCTACTCTGAAGAAACGTCGTGCTGAGTCCCATAAATAAATCATAAACTAGCGGGTAAATACTACACAGTGGATGCAAACGGCCCTCAGAAGTCAGGAAGCAGCGAGTCAACTAACACCACGTCTTCCTGCAGACAGCAGAGCTTTCCGAGTGGGGCTTCGGGTCGAGGAGGGAGACAGGCTCTGTGGTCACAGGTGTAGGTGCTGGGTTCTGGGGAGCAGAAGTAGGGAGCAAATGTGGGGGTGTCATGTCCGAATACAAACTTTGCAGACTCTGATGTGTAGGCAGAGCAAAAGGGGGCAGGACTCGGCCAGCCTGTGACAGGACTCCGTGGTTCTGAGGAACGCGACGCTGTGCTGGGAACGGTCTTCCTTGATGCGGCCATGGTCCTTGGATCACCGCCGCTGCGTTACCTGCAAGGACTAAACCTTTCAGTAGATGGACTCAGCCCCCTCACGGGCTTTCCTGGCTGGTGGTCCCTTTTAACATTGACTCAAGTGCTTGTCAGTCTCTATTGGGTTCATTTTTTTCCCTCTTTTCCTGAAAGTTTTTGTAAGATTCTTTCTACCCTTGATACTCTTCGGTTTCATCACAATGCAACAGGAAGCAGATTTTGTAAAAGGCGCCCCGTTGCCCAGGGACGATGCACCTGCGGCCCGTGAACGGCGTTTCCCTCTCCGGAGGGGCTTTCTGAGCCACTGTCCCGTCAGGCTGCGGCTCCCAGCCCCCGAGGTGCCGCAGCTTCTCGGTCCGCCCGGCATCACTGGGGCATCAAGTTCACGTTTTCCTTCTCTGTGTCTCGTTGTTCAGGTTCGGGACTTCGGTACTGGCTTTTCTTTCCCTAAATATGTTTTTTCCATTTTCCACTATTTGTCCTGTTGAGATTTTATTTTTGAGACTTCTAATTGGTTTTAAAAAATCTCTGCCTGCTTGTTTGATATCAGCCTTTGGTTGTGTAATTCCCGTCGTGGATCTGCGGACACCGTTCCTTCGTCGGGAGGACTGTTCTTTCTCTGTGAGGACTCCTTCCCCAGCCTTCGTGGCGTTGCTGTTCCCCGAGCGCGCCAGAACCTTCTTCTCTAAGCTCGTCTCAAGGGGTTGTGTGTGCGATGCGTGGGGTGTGTGTGTGTGTATGTCGTGTGTGCTGTGTGTATGTGTGGTGTGGTGATGTATGTGTGTGGTGTGTGCATGCGTGTGTGTGTGTGCGCGCGCGTGTGTGGTCAGTGTGTGTGTGTGTGTGTGTGTGTGTATGTGGTATATGTGCGGTGTGTGTGCGTGCGCTGTGTGCTGTGTGTATGTGTGGTGTGTGTGACAGTGTGTGCATGTATGTGGTGTGTGTGACAGTGTGTGCATGTGTGTGTGTGTGTGACAGAGTCCCTCCCCCTGGCTGCGCACAGACACGGCCCCTGCACCGGCGCTGGGTGTGTGGTTCAGGACGCAGCAGGGGCCCCGGCCCGGAGCCCACAGGCTCCCCCTGCAGTCACGGCAGCCTCACTCCTGCTGCCCCCTGGATGCCCCCGTCTCTTTCTGGGACCAGCTCTGGGTGCTGTGCCCCGGGTCTTGTGCCCGCGCGTCCCCGGGGGTGCTCGTCTCCTTCTCGGTGAGGAATATGTCAGGTACCATGTAGCAAGTATCATGTATCACTGCGTCATGTAAGTGGCACAGGAGAGAGCAGGGTGCGGGGAGCACCAAGTCCTTGAAGACGCCTCCTCGCTTGGTCCATGCAGAATGTGCGTGAAGGCAGGTGACCCAGCTCACCTTTCAGAGGTCACCGTCCCCACACCGTAGGGCTGGCATCTGCCAGGCCCTCCGGGGACAGCCCCACAGGATTCCGCCAAAACGGGACTCTGATCACAATTAGATTGTTAAGTTGGCTGCACACTTTACTCGGTTCAAGAAAACAAGGCTGACTTTGTCCGGGAGTTAGGTCTGCAGTTAGCAGACTGAACACTCCCCATTACTGGTCCACCTCTCTGGAAACCAAATTGTCTTGAAAACTGAAGACTGGTGTTTTCCCGCCTGAACCTCCTCCTCCTGCAGACAAAACTAAAGAAGATCATGCCAGAAGTCAAATGAATATTTCCTCCTGAAGTGAGCGCCAGGAAAGCTTGCCATCCATATAGAAAGACGGCTTAACTTGCAGAGTGGATAAATGCTGGAAAATGGAAAGGACTTGGAGACAGTTACGGAAACAAGCATTCACCTGAGACATGAACGCGAGCATGAAAGAGATGTTGTTTTCTGCTTAGTTTATAAAGAGAGTGGCTCCCTGCTGAGACTTCTCCCTGCTACAACAATGCTTATCTCTAGGACTCAAGCGCTAACAAGTTGGCCTTTTTCAGGAGAAGTGGCATTGGTTATACGAGCCGCGGCTTTCCCTTTCGTGCGTGTCATCTTTTGTCACCAGGTACGGAGTTGAAATACAAACACATGCCCCAACTTTTTGGTGTCCTCATGCTTTGTGCTGGCCCACCTTCCTCTTGTTCTTACGACTTTTGTGAACATAGAACTTGAAATACAGTGGATCCTTGAACAACAATGTAGTTGGGATGTTAATCCCCACATGGTAGAAAATTCACATGTGGCTTTTGACTCCCTCAAACTCAACTACTAACTTCTGATAGCCTCCTGTTGACCAGAGCCCTGACCAATTACATGAACGGTCAATTAA
This sequence comes from Helogale parvula, assembly GCA_004023845.1. Lineage (NCBI taxonomy): Eukaryota > Metazoa > Chordata > Mammalia > Carnivora > Herpestidae > Helogale > Helogale parvula. The sequence goes on from PJEM01002018.1 coordinate 207,076, forward strand.
CACATATTCTGTACATTATATACTATATACTACACTCTTGTCATAAAGGATGCCAGAGAAAAGAAAACATTATTAAGAAAATTATAAGGGGGTTGCCTGGGGGACTCGGTGGGGCATCCAACTCTTGATTTCCCATCAGCTTATGATCTCATGGTTCATGAGTTCAAGCCCCATGTCATAGTCTGTGCTGAGTTCATGGAGCCTGCTGGGGATTCTTTCTCTCTCTCTCTCTCTCTCTCTCTCTGCCCCTACCCTGCTCACTCATGCTCTCACTCTCTCTCTCAAATAAATAAATTAAAAAAAAAAGAAAATCATAATAAAAATAAAATACCTATATAGCCCTGTACACTGTTTATTGAAAAAAATCATGGGAGAAGTGGATCCGTGCTTTGACAATGTGTTTGTTCAGGAGTCAGCTGTCTAAGTTAATTGTAGGAAAGCCTGTGTAGTCCATGGGATGTGCTGTGGCAAAAACAACACAGTCCAAATTCACACTGGTTGCCAGTTCACCTCACCTTTTTAGGAAGAATGGTGGTGGCAATACTAAGATAAAAATTAATTTAAAGTAAATGCTCATTAATCATTTTAGATGATATTAAGACTATGTGCTATGCAAACAATTCTTGCAGATGACCATACACTTTGACCTAAAATAAAACACAAATGTCTTCATGCACCATGGCCCTGCTGACAGAGGCACTGGGGCAAGGAATGCACCTGTCTCGTCCTCAGGACCCAGAGTGGGTCTGGGTATGGGGAGTGGGAGGGAGAGATGCTTTTCTCGAAGTTGAGTCTGACCCCACAGGTAGGTCGGCAGACCTCGAGACCCCAGTGTTGTTTTTCAAACACTGTTAACTGATTATTTTCCAAGACATGCAGTAATCTGATGTGATTAGAATTGAGAGGACCTGTAACATGCTGTCCCGCCTTCAGTATCAGACATTAGGTTGTTGTTTCCTTCCTGATCATTTTCTTCAGCCCTGTTCCTACCCCTTGAGATCTTCCTGCTCCTAACAACTAAAGGCCAGTGGTGCTTGTAAAACTCCATGCCTTCCTTGGCTAATTATTACTGTTAACATCTTTTTAGATCCCTTCATGCACCTGTAGCCTCTTTTGTTATGGTTCTTAGATCCTTGGAAGAGGGTAAGAGGTGTATTTTCATTTCATCCACATAACTGCTCTCCCCAGGGAAGCACAGCTCAATGCCAAAGAGAGTTTTTCAGCTCGTGATTTCTCTTATGGTGGAAAATGAGCATGTGAGTGAGCGCCTGTGTGAGACTCTGCTCCATCCAGATTAATGAGCTGGGCTGTGTGACTGGGTCTGGGGAGTACCTTGGGCTCTTGGAGGACATCGAAGGATGTCGATCCTACTAATTATTTTGTGGGCTCTGTCAGGAAGCCTGTGCATGAGCTGCTGAGATGGTTCAATGCAGATTCCCCCAATCGTTCTGCATGCTTCACTCACACACACACTCACACCCATGGAGGCACCTCTGTTGATGGTGATGGTGAGTTTTGCAGGAGAGCAGTCTGACTCTGGGATTGGGAAAACACATACCGTTAACCATGTCACACCATCCTAAGGAAAGCAGATGGGAAGCTGTCGGCACTCAGCTTGGTTTGGACTCAGAGAAGGCATACACTCTTAGGAGATCTCCCCAACCCAAGAGAGAAGAAGAAGTGTGGAGAAGATATATCCCCAGAAAGAAGATACGGAAGCCTCAGCGTCCCCAGCAGAGCCAACAGAAGGCATGTCTCTCCTGAGCCATCAGTAAAGATTGGAGAAAGTGGCTCCTTCTTCAGATGTGAAGACGTAAGACTTCCAAGAACATGAAAAATCAAGGAAACATAACATCACAAAAGGAACACAATAACATTCCAATATGAGACCCCAAAGAAATGGAGACGTCCTTGATGCCAAACCAGTAAAGGACACTACAAAACAAACAAACAAACAAACACCCATGCCAAATAGATGCAAAAGTTCTCAACAAAAATATATAGCAAACCAAATTCAGTAGCATAAGAATTGTACACCATGATCAGGTGGAATTTATCCCTAGGAGGCAAGAATGGTTGAATGCAAGCACACCCATCCATGTAATGTACCCTATTAATAAAATGAAAGAGCCATATGACCATTTCTGTAGATGAAGGAAAAGCATTTGACAATATATGACATGATGTATGATAAAAACTCTTAACATATAGGAGACAGAAGGAATATACATCAATACAATAAAAACCATATATAACAACCCTACAGATAGCATCAAACTCAACAATGAAAGTTTGAAGGCCTTTCCTCTAAGATCAGGAACAAGAAAGGGCATCTGGTATTATCCCTTGTCTTCAAGAAAGTACTGGACATCTTAGTCAGAGCAATTAGAAAAAAAAGAAATAAAAGCATCTTAATCAGAAAAGAAGAAGTGACATTGTCTCTGTTTGCAGAAGACCCAATCTTATATAGAGAAATTCCTAAAGATTCCACTCACAAAAACTGTTAGAGCTAATATAGAATTCAGTAAATTTCAGGATGTCTGTAAAAGCAGCATACAAAAATCAAATCAATGTGTTTCTATACACTAATAAAAACAATCTGAAAAAAATAAAAAAAATCTATTATATAAAAATTTATGATAGTATTAGAAACAATTGAATTACATAGGAATAAATTTTACCAAAGAAGTGATAGATCTGTATATTGCAAACTCTAAGACACTGATGAAAAAAATGGAAGAAGACACAAATAAATGGAAAGATATCCTATGTTCATGGATTAGAAGTATTAACATTGTTAATACGCTCCTACTACTCAAAGCCATCGATGAGATCAGTGCAATCCCAACCAAAATTCCACTGGCACTTTTCACAGAAATAGGACAAACATTTGTAAAATTTATATGAACCACAAAAGACACTAAGTAACAAATCAGAGCTGAGAAAGAAGAAGAAAGCTGAGGGCATCATCCTCCCCGATTTCAACAACATTACAAAACACTACAGTGTTGGCACAAAAACAGAAGCATAGAAGAAAGGAACAGAAGTGAGAGCCCAGAAATAAGCCCACACATAAATGATCAAATAATATTTGACTAGAAAATGAAAAATTTTCAATGGTGAAAAATAGTCTCTTCAATTAATGGTGTTGAGAAAACTGGATATTCCCAGGTTACCAAAAAAAAAAAAAAACACAAAGAAAGAAAGAAACTGGGCCATTATCTTACATGGCTCACAGAAATTTACTTGAAATGGATTAAAGATAAATATAATACCCAAAACCTTCAAATTCCTAGATGAAAACATAAGGAGAAAGCTCCTTGACAATGATCTTAGCAATGACTTTTTGGACATGAATCCAAAAGCACCAACAGCAAGAGTAAACAAGTGGACTGCCTTGAATTAAAAAGCTTCTGCACAGTAAAAAAAAAAAAAAACAGTCAACACAATGAGAAAGGAACCTATGGAATGGGAGAAGATATCTGCAAGCCATATATCTGATAAGAAGTTACCATCCAAGATCTATAAGTAACTATTATAACTCAACATCAAGAAAAGCAAAGAATCCAATTAAAAAATAGATCAGTGTCCTGAATAGAGAGCTTTCTAAAGAGGGCATAGAACTGGACGCTGTATGCAAACTGCGTAGCCACTATGGAAAAAAATATGGAGGTTCCTCAAAAAATTAAAAACAGAACTATGTGATCCAGCAACCCGCTTCTGGATATATAGTCAAAGAAAGTGAAATCACTGTGTCAAAGAGATACATGTACCCCCATGTTCATTCACAAACAAGACATGAAAACAACCTAAGTGTCCAGTGATGGATGAATGGATAAAGAAAGTGTATTATATAAATACAATGGAAAATCACTCCCCCATAAAAAAAGAAGGAAATCCTGTCATTGTGGTACTGTGGATGACATTATGTTAGTCACAGAGAGAAAGACAATATCATATGATCTTGCTTAGACGTGGGACATATAAAAGCTGGACTCACAGAAACAGAGAGTTAGATTGGTGCTTGCTGGGGGCTGGGGACAGCACGTGGGGCACATGAGAAGATGTTAAAAAAAAAGGACACAAACGTCTACTTATGTAAGTTCTGGGGATCTAATACACAGCCTGGTGACTACTGCTGATAATACCAGATTGTGTATGTGAAATTTGCTTAGAGAGTAGATCTTAAACGTTCTTATCACACACCCACAATACGGATCCTTACGTTAGGAGATATAACTAATGCTTGTCAGACGGATGATGTGTTAACTTACTGTGGTGATCACCTCAATACGTGTATCAAATCATTACGTTGTACACCTTAAACTTACACAATGTTCTATGTCAATTGTATCTCACTAAAAGTGGAAAAGAAGACCTCAGCCCTGTGAGGAGAGCCCTCTGCACGTGGGGGCAGCCTTTCCTGAGTGAGGATGATTCTGGTCTTTTTCAAATCAGGCTCTTCAGCTAGACTTAGAGGCTTTATAGTGAGGATCGGCATCCGGATTAGGAGCCTGCTTCCTTTAGCCACGGCTTATCCTACTCCAGAAAGGAGGAGCCTAGTGTCTTCGGAGTTTGAAGTTGGCTAGAGTAGCTTCATACCTCTGGCATTTGGCACTCTGGGTTTGGTTTATATTTGGAGATGGTCGGGCTGCTGCTTTAGCCTGGCGTCTCTAAGGAGGGAGTCAGGTGTTAATGACATGGAGTCATGTGGTCCTGTCGTTCTCGCCCCGGTCACGCCGACTCCCTCGGTGTGAGCCAGACTTAGCCTAGCGGAAACCAGTCCCAAGGGCAGCCCCGGCGATGTGCCTTGGGACCGTGCGTGTTCCGTGTTCTGCCCGCAGAGAACTGAAGTGGCACGTGGTGTTCGTGTGTAATGCCAGTTTCACCAGTTGTGGTGGGTTCGGACTGACTTTCAGTTCCACCTGACTGGCAAGACTGCACCAGGCTGTGCTTTCGCCTTCTGGCACAGGGTCCGGCATGGGTGCCGTGCGACAGGAAGTCCTTCCCAGGATGATCCCTCTGTCTAGACGTATACCGTTTCTGAAAGAAGTGGGCTGTGGCCATGTCGAGACTGATGGCTTACTTTTCCCCCAGTGGTGTTTTTTTTTTTTTTAGTGTTTATTTATTTTGAGAGGGGGGGGGGAGAGAGAAAAGTGGGCGAGGGACAGAGAGAGAGGGTGACACAGACTCTGAAGCAGGCTCCAGGCTCTGAACAGTCAGCACAGAGCCCGAAGTGTGGCTTAAACTCATGAACCACAGGATCATGACCTGAGCTGAAGTCAGAAGCTTAACCAACATGAGGCACCCAGGAGCCCCACCCCCAGTGGTTCTGAAATGAGGCAAAAAACAGAGCACCACTAACCACGCGGAGCCCTGATCCGTTGTTGTGTCCTACTCAGGTATGCAAGGATCCCTCCTCATCTCAAGTGGAAAACAGAAAATGGTGCAGGCACCAAATCCCTGCAGTGTGAGTTTCAGTCTCTCTTGGGTTATTTTCAGATTTGATTTTGGAATACTGCCTGAAACAGTGCCAGCATTTTCGATCCTTCTATCCAGCCCTATGCTGCAAAGCCCTTGTTGTTATTAGCTTATGTGCTTGCAAATAAATTGAATTAAAATAAGAGGGGAAACTCCAAGCCTGTGGACCATGCACCTTAGGGAAAGTTGGCATCTTCTGTGGAAGCCTTGACTCCTAACTTCTGACACAGGGACGTTACCAGTGTCTGCTGCCCACGGGTGCCGTGAGGATTATCTGAGCCCGTGCCCACTGGCTGCTCCAAGCAGAACGCTCAGCTGCTTTAGACAATATCAAAGACTCAGGTGACAGCTGTTTTAGCAAAAAAATTTTCAGTTGCAAATGATTCTGGCTTGCCTTCAGAATTGTGCTTTTGTACATAACTTTTGCTGTCATTCCTTTAGCTCAAAGAAGAACTCATTGTAGGGCATTTGTGGCTGTTTTATTCCATTCCTCTTGCTTCTAACATAAAATGTTAAAAAATCCAAAATAGGTATACCCACATATATACATACATGTGGGTATATCTATGTAGAGACTGAATATGTATACATATACTCATCGTGTGTATGTGTATAGATCTCTCATTCTGTTTCTCTCCCCCCTGTTTCACACACAAAAACTCACACGCACACAATGTACATGTGGTAAGAAAAGCCTGTGAGTTATGTATTAGATAATCTCAAGTCTAAAATTGTATCATGAAACCCAATAATAACACGAAGGAAGTGAAATTCCCGTGCTTTTGGTTCTCAGGGGAGGTCCTGACTGGACTCCCAGGGAAATGATCCTGGAGACTTGGAAACAAAGTAACGATCTCTCCCTGACCATTCTCAATTCTGGCAAGTTGGAACAAAAAATGGAGGCACAATTTCAATTTTATTCAAGCCTTATACACTTCGCTTAGTTAAATCTTAGAAAATTAAAGTGTGTTTTAAATATCCTAGTGGAATGTCTAAAAGAAGAGTTTGGGGAAAGTAAATAATCCTGTTAGTATGCAATCGGAGAAGTGGCCTTTGCATTCTGGCTCGGTCCCCTACTGATGGCCACAGGGGGCTCCACACAGCCCTGCAGGACCCTGCTGCAGGAGCGGGGTTGACTGGCAGCCTCAGGCGCACCCCTCCGGAGTCTCCCTGAGCTGCTCTCCCAGCAAGATGGGCTCCTCCAACGTTAGAACAACAAATAACATTTGTAGCGCTTTGTCCGTAACATGCTGAACCAGGGGTGCGCGTGCGCTTCTGGGTATCTTCATGCAAGCGTGTGCATGTGGGTGCATGCATGTGTGCATGTGTATGTGTGACGTCAGCCTCTCTTACGGGTTCAGGTCAAGTTAACAAGCGCCCACAGAAGCCCCTCGTACAGATGTCCCTCACCTTCAGAAGAACGTGTGGAAATGAATCATACAGAGCAGGGGGAGGGGTGGTTAATTGTATAATGGGGTCTGTGCCGGAGGGTTTTTAGAAGCAGCTAGACTTTTAAGGAGGCTCCTCATCCTCCAAAGAAAGGCAAGTACACCCCAGAGGAGGGCAGTTCCTGTAGCTTGCTTCTTAGCAGCTGGATATGTCACTTCTGGGATTACGTGGCATTATCTAAGGCTGTCTGAGCAGGTGGCTTGGGAAAACTCTCTGCAGATTCAAGAAAGAATGGGCCACGGTGCAGGTTGGTGAGGGTGGCCTCTGACACAGCCAGCGAGAAACCAAGACCTTCTGTCCTCCAACTTCAAGAAGTGAATTCCGTGAGCACCCGCAGAGAGCAGGGAGGTGAACCCCTCTCGGTTGAGCTCCAGACGAGAAGCCATCCTCGGGCGGCATATCGTCCCCTTGTGAGGCCCTCATCTGAGGACTCAAATTCATGAGCTGTCTCCTAACTCCTGACCCACAGCAGCTGTGGATGGTACGTGGCTGCCTTAGCACAGTACTGTGCACTTTGACACACGCCAAGAGAGTAAATCCCACATCAAACATTCTTCCCAAATTACAAGCACACACACAAAACAACACAAGAACATTTTTCTGGAAGTGATGGAAATGTTAACATCTTGTGGTGACGGCATCATGGGTGTATGCATAGCTCCAAAGCTATCAAGATACGTATGTTCAAGGTGTGCAGATTTTATGTATCAATTGTACCTCAGTAAAGCTAAAGCTAGTCTTGATATAAAAATATAAAAACGAAAAGTAAATGTTGTCTGAAGCTGTTGAGAGTGGGGCAATTTGTTACACGAAAATAGGCCAATGAAGCCTTCACAAATGGTCTCTTCCTGCCTCCTCTCAGGCAGTGGATGCCAAGCAGTAGGGTGGCATAAATGTCGGATTTTGTTGATCACTTTGTAGTTTCATTGGGCAGGCAGTTGATGCTCCGACATATTCGCCGTGCTTTGGTAAAGAATCACTTAAAATAAGAGCTGGGCCCTATTGAAATAAACACATCCCATCGAAACGATCCACGAGCCCTGTTCCCACCACGGCACGTGTGCCACCACTCTTGTTCTTCACACGTGGAAAGGAAAGTGAGAGTGTGCACAGGCCGGCTGGAGATCACGGACATCAGGATTCCAGCCTTGGACAGTTAGCTTGGGCATTTCTGGGTTTCTAAATACATTCTATGATTCTGTGATTCTTAACGACTGTGGCATCTTTGTGTGTGTGTGTGTGTGTGTGTGTGTGTGTGTGTGTGTGTGTGTGTGTTTGTGTGTTTTATTCATTTTTGAGAGACAGAGAGAGACAGTGTGAGCAGGGGAGGGTCAGAGAGAGGGAGACACAGAATCCGAAGCAGGCTCCAGGCTCTGAGCTGTCAGCACAGAGCCTGATGTGGGGCTCAAACCCACGAACCATGAGATCATGACCTGAGCCGAAGTCGGACGCTTAACTGACTGAGCCACTGAGGCGCCCGAAGACTGTGGCATCTTGAAGGCACTCATTGAGACATGCCTCTTATTTTTAAACTCCAGTTTGAAGTGGGAACCAAAAAGAGAAAGCATGTGACTTTCTGAGTACACGTGCATGCTTCGATTCAAAGAACTTTTGCAGACTGAAAATATGTTATGAGTGGAACGTATATCCTTATCCATCACACCCAGGGGCCGGGGGACCCTCTCTCGTGAAGCCACGCAGCCCCTGGCTCTGGAAGTTGAGCGTGGTCAGGTTCGTCCTGGGCGCGGAGCACAGGGCGGGAGCGTGCCCTCGCAGGGTCCCCCTCCCAGGGCAAGTGGCACATTCGTCCTTGACCACTCGACAGGCCCCAGAGCAGCCGAGCAGCCCCTCCCTGTGGAAAGGGTCTGTCCTGCCCCGGCTCTGATGTCACTGAAACGCAGTGAGAATGGGCAATAGACACAGCGGTGTGCTCTGATTTTTAAGACAGTGTTTTCAGAAGTTTCTTGTAAGATTCATTTTGACAAAGAAATATTCTCCTCATGTCTGCATATTGTCATAGCTGAGTATGTCCTCAGAGAAGAAAACCAATATGGGAGATTGGTTATCAAAATACTCCTTGATCCTTCCCACATCGAGAAAACCCGATGCTCCTCAGACGCTAAGGCCATAAACACTGCACATGAGGAAAGGTGTCATCGCTGACCATTCTCAGATCTCCTGTCACTGGGGCAATTGTGTGGTCGTGGCTAAGATGGGCATCCGCACGTTTTGTCACCTCTCTTTAAAGAACATATAAGGGAATCTGCGTGGAAGATCCCAAACCAGAGAATCAGGAAAGAATGCATATTTTATTCTTGAACGTTCATTGTGAAGTTCCTGAGATCAGAAATATACTGGTGCTTAATTGTAATAGAGCCTAGTTTTTCCTAAACTATACTAAAAAGCTTTATAGACTATAAAATATAAGAAATCTGACTTTATAAAGAAAAGCTATCTGGGACATGCATGTCTCAATGAGTGCCTGCAAGATGCCACAGTCTTCGGGCGCCTCAGTGGCTCAGTCAGTTAAGCGTCTGACTGGCTCAGCTCATGAGCTCATGGTTTGTGGGTTTGAACCCCGTGTCGGGTTCTGTGCTGACAGCTAGCTCAGAGCTTGGAGCCTGCTTCGGATTCTGTGTCTCCCTCTCTTTCTGACCCTCCCCTGCTCACGCTGTCTCTCTCTTTCAAAAATAAATAAAACATTTTATAAAATTAAAAAAATAAATCTTTGCTTTGGTTTTTGTTTTGTTTTGTGTCTGTAAGTAATATTTTAAAAATTTTTTATGTTTACTTTTAAGGGCAGGGAAGGGGCAGAGAGAGAGAGAATCCCAGGCAGGCTCTATACTGTGAGTGCAGAGCCTGATGGGGGTTCGAATTCACAAAATGTGAGATCACGACGGGAGCTGAAATCACGAGTCAGACACTTCACCGACGGAGCCACCAGGTGCCCCGTCTGTAAATCGTCTTGCTGGACCCTTTGCACTGGAAGCCTGACCCGTGTGAACCATGTCGTTAGGCCTCCTTGCTCTCTGGATTCCATTTATCTTCATCCAGTGAAGACAACTGGGTCCCCCTAGGAGAAGGGAGCAGGGGGAGGCCAGTGTGTTTATCATGGCCGCTCTGGACGCACCCAGGCTTGTCACAGGCTGTGACTCACTAGCGAAGGTCTCGGGTCTTGTCAATGTCTTTCTCCACCTGCTTCTCTGGGTCTCGCATCCCAGTGACTCTGTGCCTTCACCCCTCCACCCCGTCGGGAGTGCCCTACGTCCTGCCCCCACAGCTTCGTAAATAGCCCTTTGGAGACTCATTCCACAAACCCCCCCACTGGAGTATCTGTTTGTGCCAGAACCCTGACTGACACGTGACCCCTCCCCACCATCTTACAGGAGGCCCACGGTGGGGGGCGGTCATTCATGCCTGTCTCTGACTCACAGAATGAAGTAGGGGCCCGGGGATCAGACCCGCTGGCCCGAGAGCCCAGAACTAGGCACTAAGAGAGGCCAACTGGGGGTCTGGGCTCTCCTGCACCCCAGAGCTCATTTCATATGGGGACCCAGGACTCTTGTCTCCAGCTCAGAGCTCACACTGAAACCAGAGTTCCACAGTGGCGTCAAAAAAAAAAAAAAGGATGTCAAGAATGTTCTTACATTATGTACTTCTGTTTATTTTCTTGGGATGAAGTGCCACAAGCTCGTTGACAAAGAGCACGGCGTTCGTTTAAAATTAATAGATAGCACCGTGGAAATGGGAAGTGTGGCTCGTGGCTGCTGTGATTAATTGTTCCAGTCCTGATTGGAATGAAAGTGTATGCTAATGAGCTGCCTGTGCGCGCCCAGTCTCATTACCGCTGGATCCGCACGACTGAGAACACACCCGCTGAACGACCCGCGGAGCAGTCCGGCTTCACCCCGGCCGCCCCCTTCGGGGTCTCAGGACAGCACCCTGGAAGCTGAGTCTGCCGGCCCAGCACCCGGGCCAGGTGACGGGGGACACCTGTGCCTGGTCTTGGTGACTCCTCTGTCTGGCTCGTGTCATACGTGAGCGGCTCTGACAAATGGACATGATGCACGCCCCTGCATGTAAAGTTTACTTTTAGGAGCAGGCGTTGAATTAAATTCCCAGCACAAATTATAGAGTCTTGTTGAATTTACTATATGAAATCGTAATGGCTAGAGCCTAGCAAAGGAGTCAGGAAAACAGTTGTCAGTCATGTGCTACGCACCAGACCCTGTGCCGTGAAGATAAGGAGGATTAAGTGTTTGTTGTCTCGAGTTCAGTCCAGGGAGGGAGAAGGACACCTGCCGGGCGGACTGCAGGCATCAAGCCCAACACTGTCAGAGCCCAGTGTACAGACCAGTCCCTGTTTCATATAAACACGGGCACGGCTAGAAAGGTTTACCTTCTCTTTCCTGTCCTCGGACACCAGAGTGCCAGCCTCTCGGTGGGGCCAAACCCTCCCATCTGCCTGCTGTTAGCTGATCACTGTGGGCTTCCAACACCACACTGGCAGGAGTTCGCTAGGAGTCAAGAATATAGGGATGAACAAAATACGAAACCAGGGCTCGGCGCTGGGGGTGCTCCGGGTCAGGGGCCTGCGTGCAGACGTCCCGAGGCAGGAAGGACTGTGGGCGAGTTACTGCACGAAGCGCACCGCACCTGTACTCCGGGGGGTTTTATGCAGGCGAGAGGGACAAAGCTCGAGAAGTGGTCAGTGCTAGACGCCCGGGGGGCTCCGTCGGTTCAGCGTCCAGCTTCTGCTCAGGTCATGATCTCGCAGTTTGTGGGTTTGAGCCCTGCGTTGGCTCTGTGCTGACAGCTCAGAGGCTGGAGTCTGCTTCAGATTTGGTGTCTTCCTCTCTCTCTCTCTCTCTGCCCCCCTCCCTTGCACTCTGTTTCTATCTCTCAAAAATAAATAAATGTTAAAAAATATAAAAAAAGAGAGAAAGAAGGGGTCAGAGCAAGGCTCTGCAGATAGGAGTCATGGACGGAGTTCTTGGAAGATTTTCAGTTTTAAGTACTGTGCAAATTAAGGAAGAATGTGGATGGCAGATGCCACCGGTGGTTGCTGGGCAGATAACTGGAGAGGCAGGTCCCCTCAAGAGGAAGTGGTGGCTGTGGCTGAGGCAGGATGGGGGCACGAAGGTGAGGGGCGTCCAAATGCCAGACAGTGCGTAATTGCCAAGATGCATTTCTCTGGTTCTCGGGTTCATCCTCCTCTTCAGAGTAGAGGTGGAGTCTGTTTCCCCAGTTGTAGTTTCCATAGCAACTCCTTGGCCCTTTTCCTTCCAGATCAGCAATAAAGGCACAGAGAAGGGCCCTGGGCTCCATGCCTCTTCCTCAGCGAAAACCTCCCGAATCATCACGATGAGGGATCGCACAATGAATTTTCCCTGTTCCTTCTTGGAGATGCTCAGGGAACCAGCAGCTCCGAGACCCCAGTTCGAGGGTTATCTCTGCCCCTCCCTGAGCCTGTGGGCGGCATCACACTGGACGTGGTGGAACATTCCAGTTCCTCTTCCCGCAAGCTTGGCATTCTGCAAACAGCGGTGCTAAGTATTTCTTTACAGGCGATGTGTGAGCAATAGCCCAATACAGGTCTTGGTCACCTTCTAAAGCTTGATGTGCAGTCTGTTGGCATTAGGTTGTGTTTTCCATCTCCGGGAATCGTAGCCTCGGGAGGCCATGTCCTTTAATGTTAGTCTCCTCTCGATACTGCCGCTCTGTTGCAGAGAGAGAGAGTAGGGTGTTTTCATTGTTTTAACCCCTCACAGTTTCCAGGCATGCACTGTGTGCTGTGACGCAAACTGGGAGTGGTTTAGAGGTACTTTAGAAGAAAATAAAATGTGAGCAGTGCTCAGAGTCAGGCTGCACCCCCTGGAGAGAGCCTGGAGTCAGAAGGATCAGTTGGGAGGCTGTAGGGGGAATTCGAGGGCCAATGATGCACGTCAGAACTGGGCACCAGGAGTATGGGAGGGGCCTAGGGCAGAAGCGTTAACTTGGTGGCACGTGGGAGGTGGGGATGGGGAGGAACTCGGTCACAAAGACCTGGACGGTTGGGCTGTGGTGGGAAATGCGGCATAAACATGGTTCCTCTCATATTGCACTGCGTTTCTTCCTGTCATCCAGGGGTTCTGGAGGGGTTTGCGGAGAAGCCCAGTCTCACCCACAAGTCATGCCCGAGTGAGACCCGAAGACCTAGCAGGAGTCACTATACCACTCCGTCCATCCCCATGTCCATCCTCATGCCATCCATCATTCACCCTCATGAATGATGCCCAGGATCTCACGAGATGATTTAACAGGAACTCGGCTGGTGGCGGGAGCATCCATTAACTGCTGCCTAGCAAGGACCCTCCATGCATCCAGCCCCCAAAGTGTCAGGGCACAGTGGCCGGCGGAAGGGGCCTCAGGGTCTCCTTGATGCCACAGACCACAGGAGCCCTCATTTTAGGGGGCGTTCTTTCTCAGCAACGGAAAGACTTTAGTTCCCTGCCTTTCTACACCCCCCGCCCACCGTACAAATATCCATTACATTCTTTCCCAAGGTGACTTTTTAGTACGAAGAGAAAGTAATTGATTCACATAAAGAGTAATCTTTTTCTACCCAAAGAAATTGTTTTTAATAGCTAGATTTTATTAATGAAGCGATTCGAACTGCAGGAATAAAGGTTTTCTTCAGAAAGCAATAAAGAAAAACCATGAGGGTTTATTCATTCCTCCAAATGTTACTGCCCAATATGCGTGTCTGTCTCTCATGTCTAATACAGTGGTGGCGCCCACACTGGCCAGGCACCACTCTATTACTGGTCCATCACACCCCCACGCTGACGGCCTTGTGGGGAGACAGAAGGGGAGTCAGTGTCCATCAAAGACACTCTTCAGAGCTCTCCTGCGTACACATAATCAGGGACACGGTGAAGATTTCACTCAACTGTGCTTAGCTTTTACCATTGTTTTAAATGTTTTACCATTTTTCCCCTTAAAATTTCACCCTTTACCTTTCAAGTATTTAATAATATTTGAATTAAGCTAAACACAAAGGAGCTCACAAAGATCATCTGTGCGCTTATATCTCACAATTTATTTTCAAATGGTAAAAACTATAGGGGCGCATGGTGGCTCAGTCGGCTAAGCGTCTGACTTTGGTTCAGGTGTGTGTTCGAGTCCCGTGTTGGGCTCTGTGCTCACAGCTCAGAGCCTGGAAGCTGCCTCAGAGTCTGTCTCCCTCTCTCTCTGTCCCTCCACGACTCATGCTCTGTTTCTCTCTCTCTCTCAAAAATAAATACACATTAAAAAAATAATAAATGGTAAAAACTGTTAATCTGAGGAGGGAGGTCTGTAAAACCACAGCCAATGACCCAAAGAGCCGCTGCGTATGGGGACAGACCCAGGCTGGGGCCGTCACCTTCTCCTCCGCAGCCCGCGCCCCCTGCTCCCCTGCCTCCGTAAGTCAATGCAAACAGAAGTAAAGACGTAAAGGGTCCCGACAATCCGTGTCTTCGTGCATTTTCTCTTCATGATTCTTCTATAAATTATTAATGGGGAAAATAGCTCAGAACATTATTTTTGTAAAAAATAAGAAGTAGACCGTGTGCCAAGCAGCCTGGATTGGCTGTTCCCCCGGCACGCAGATCGGACTTACATTTAGCCCCGTGCTCTCGCTTAGCCAGCATTTTTATTAGTGGGCAGACATCCAAGGTGAAACAAAAACATGGTTATGGGTTTTTCCCAAATTACATCCCGCAATTGGCTCGGTCATCACTGTCTACAGCCAAACACGGGTCCCTCCCCAACAGTACGAGCGGGCCGACTTCTTCGAGGGGTGCAGCCTGCCTCCGCACGTAGTGGGCGGGGACACCTTGGAGGGAAGAGGGAGAAAAAGGTTCCAGGATCTAAAAACAGAGATGCATGATATTGGTCGGCTCATCTGCCTTGTCATTTTCTAAAGAATACATCGGGGGAGCAGGAAAGGAAAGCAAAAATTTCGAGGCTAACAAAAGTAATGTGGGGAGATGTTGTTAGACTCTTGGTAGCAGGCCCTAAGTCCCCCAGGGATGAATGGAAGGCTGGCCTGGGCACGGGGAGTCTGGGGCAGCTGAGCTTCCTTAGCAGGGGGTGGGGGGTCATCTGGAAGGTGAAGGGAGCATTTGGCCCCGGTCCCATGACACCTCCTGAAATGCAGCAGGAGAC
Source organism: Helogale parvula (assembly GCA_004023845.1). Classification (NCBI taxonomy): domain Eukaryota; kingdom Metazoa; phylum Chordata; class Mammalia; order Carnivora; family Herpestidae; genus Helogale; species Helogale parvula. The sequence goes on from PJEM01002018.1 coordinate 222,196, forward strand.
CAGCTGGCGATGTTGGGGTGCTGGCTTCCCCCCGGGGAGAACTTGACATACCAAGATGGAGAGCAGGAGGGCAAGTCCGCCACTGCTACTGACGTCCGTCCCTCCTCACTAAGTTCCTGAGCATCAAAAAGGGTGATTTTGCCCACGGGGAGGTGGGTGTGTGGCGCTGCATGAACAAGGAGCAGAACGCCCTAGAAAGAAGTCTGCTCGGGTAGGTTTGAAGCCCGGGCGTAGACCCTCCCTCTCCTGTGTGTCACGACTCAGGCATGCTTGGTGTTTTGTAGCCGGAAGCCTGAGTCTAAAGCTGAGAGAACAGGAGACGGTCCAGGAAGACGGCATTTTCAGAGGAAGATACAAGGCTCCGTGTAGCAGTTGTGGTTCAGGCTTCCTGCAGAGGCTCACACGGGTGGGGGCGGGGCGGGAGGGCGAGAACATTGGACTTGTCACTGTGGGGGGCAGGAGTTAATCATTGAAATCACTAGAATATTCACCTTCCAGGTGAGCCCTGCACTTTGGGAGGTGGTCATAGGTCGTTCCCTTCATGGCACCCTGCCGTCTGTCCCTTCCCTGCACCCAGTCCCATGCAGGGCACTTAGTCCACCCAGGCTGCTGCAGGCTGGGCAGGGAAGGTGCCCTGCACGAGTTTCGCTGCACAAGGTGGCCCCATGGTCCGTCTCTGCAAAATCACCTTCAGATCTTGGGCGTGTCCAGCAGGGTCCCAGCAGCCTTGGAGAAGGAGTGAGGAAGGCATCTGGTTGGGGTTGGTGGGTCCAGGGCTGGGGTTCTGTGGGGCAGACTCGGCGGATTCTGAGCAGTGGGAGAGAAACAAAGGGGACAACAGCAGGGCCCAACGTGGGGTCTGGGAGCAGCGGCCGCCTGCCCAAGTACGGGCCACCTGGCTTTGTCTGTGTGCTCTGGCTCTGCGCCAAGACTGATGACTTTGGGATTGCCAGTGACGTCATCTCAGAACACTGGGAACCCAGGGAAAGGGAGACCAATGCACTAGTTTTGAATTGGCAAAATAGGAATCTTTGCTTTGTATCCTGAGGGTCAGCACTGCTTTGGAAATTACGCTTTATAATGAGGATGTTGGACGTCCGAGCGCGTACGCACTTGGCGGGTGAGCCCTGGTGGCCGCCGGCAGCTGTCTGCCATGCGGGAGGCGACAGCTCACATTCAAGCTCATAATCCTGAGGAATTGCATTTTCCCGGGAAAACCCAAGAGAGCAAACCTCACGAAAATGAAGGCAAGAGCCAGCCGCACAGTGACTGGGAAACATCGACTGAAGACCGCGCCGGCTGCCTGGACGTCCTCCTTCCTCATTCTGCAAAAGGCCATCGAGATAATTAAATAACACCATGTCGATAAATCCCTGCTCCCGCCACATCTCTCGGGCACCTGGGCAGCGCAGGGCGGGGACGTGTGGCATGTGCTACGGCTCCTGGCAAATAATGAATCTGATCATGGACCAAAACCCAACTGCAACCAGGTAGAAAGGTAACACATAAAAATCAAGTTAGGAGAAGGGAAAACCACCAATGCAGCCTCTTGACTGAGCAGAAATTAATATGACAAACAAAGGAAACTTAAATACTCCTCAGTTCGCCCAAGCTCAGAGATACTTGGTGTCTTGTAACTCATGTGTGTGTGTGTGTGCGTGTGTACAGGTCTATACAGGTGTCTCTGTCCTACATTCTTTAGTCTGTGTGGACATGGATTCCTGTGGGGGCCTGGGAAGTGATAGAAAATGCTAATCTGAGGCATGAATGCACTGATGACACGGTGGAATCTCTTTTGCAGAGCGTGGGTTGTACCCTTGAAGAGAGGAGGGCTTATGTGCTGGACTGAGTCCATGGTCACCACCAGCCCGTGGAGGCTTCCAGATGTGAAGACGGTGGACCAATGCCCCACTGCTTTGCCGAGCCTGCGCTCTGGCTGGGAGATCGTGAGAGATGCCCTTATCATGGGCATGGAGCACACGCTTGTGTGATCGCCTGCTCAGGGGGTCTGGGTGTGGGTGGAGGGCAGGAGGCTGGCGAACAGACAAACTAGGGGTGAAGCCGGTGGGGTCTGAGCCCAGCTGGGGCACCACTTTTCAGGAATGACGGAAACTGGACCCAGGAGGAGCGGGGTCCAGGCCAAGGGGTTCCTCAGCGTGGAGTTGCCCACAGCCCACCCAAGGACTGTGAGGGCTCATGAGAGGGTGTCCCAGGGCCTCAGCTTAGCAGCATCACTGGGACCTCACCCCCAGCAGAGACGAGTCAGGGGGACCACGTGCCCCTGGCCAGAGGTGGATATCCTCCCTCCTGATTTCCCCAGGGGAGGCAGTGGTGGCCTTGGCAGGCCGTGAGTGGGGACAGGGGCGCCACAGGCAATCCCACTCCCAATCACCCCTCTCCCGGGACAGGCTCTCTCCGGACACTTCATACACATACGTCCGCCTGCCTGCTTCCCTCGCAGAAGTGAGTGGGGTGCACAGTCCGCAGGGAGCGTTAAAAGAATCCTCTAACCCTGAGTGTTGTGCCGTGGAGGGTCATGAGCTTTGGGGCAGGACAAAATTCTTTGATTCCTACTCCGAGAGCTGCTCCCGTGGGCGAGCTGATGGCCTTCTCTGATGATCTCCAAGAGTAGGTATGACAAGTTACCTTTCAAGGTTATTAGAAGGTGGGGCAATGTATTAATGGAATTAATTACATTAGCATATTCAGATAGAAAATTTATGTACATCTGATTATCACAGATGCTGAGACGGTATGGGACAAAATTCACCACCGTTCCTTCTGAAAGACCAGGCAGAGAAGGAATAGAGAGTTCTTTACGTGGACACAGGCTGTCTGATAGAATCTGCACGAACTATTCCACGTGTGTAAGAGACATGCTCCCATTAAGTTCTCGTGTGTGCCAAGGATTTCTGCTCCCCGTGCTCATGGTCACCACCGACCTGGACATCCTAACCGCTGTGATGAGCATAGAAATAAATAAGTTAGAGAAAAGTGACATTTACTAGCCATATAATTAGAGGCCAGGGAATCCAGGAGGATGTGCGGAAAGCCCTCTACAAACTCAGTGAAGCAGCCAGTTGTGAGAACTATAAACAATGACTGGTCTCTGCACCAGAATAAGAAATTAAAGCACTTTATCACAGAAACGCCATAACTCCACTGAAATATAAGTAAAGAAAGAATCCCCCAAATATCTGAGAAATGCATGCAAAGTCTCTAACAACAGAGGAGAGAGGTGTGAATCACTGTGGGGGCCCTGCTGTGACCCGGGGGTGAGCACTGGGCCTTCACACACGCCAGCGTCACAAGGCAGTCTATAGACCAGTGCTACAGGTCGCACGGAATCCTGGTGCTTCTCATGGAGCTCGGCAAGCTGACCGCGCCATCTGCGTGGCAGGTGAAACACATAAAACCCACGGTAGGCATCGGTGAGGAAGATCTTACCCTTTTTATGACACGTATACGGTTAAAACTTTCATTGCAACAGAGCAGGGAAAATACGGACTGTGTCTTGTAACTTTTGGAAAAATGGGCCATCAGTTTAGGGAAAGTTAAGTTTGAATCCTTCCTACGTTTTATCCTACGTGACAACCACGTAGACTAGCACAGTATAAAATGATGAGATATCAGAAGAAAAATTAAAGTATTTTTATAATTTATGCCTTTTTATGCAAGGTAGAAAGCCTAGAGATATAAAAAAGAAAGAAAGAACACATTATACAGTTAGAAGTTAAGATCTTCTGAGGCACCTGGGGGGATCAGTTGGTTGAGTGACCAACTTCAGCTCAGGTCATGATCTCACAGTTCGTGAATTCAAGCCCCATATCGGGGTGTGTGTGTGCTGACAGCTCAGAGCCTGAAGCCTGCTTCCTATTCTGTGTCTCCCTCTCACTCTGCCCCTCTCCTGCTCATGTTCTGTCTCTCTCTCTGTCTCAAAAATAAATAAACACATTAAAAATTTTTTTAAAAAGAAGTTAAGATCTTCTGTCCACAAGTCCCCATGAACAACATTAAAACAAGCAATAACCTAGAAGACGTTCGCAACATGTGCACTCGACAAGTGGCTAATGGTCATAATGTATAAAGTGCTCCTAAAATCCCTTTAAAAAGGCAACTCAGACCCACATAGATAAATGCACCTGATCTGTGACAAGGGAGCAAAGGTAACACAATGGGGTAAAGACAGCATCTTCAACAAATAGTGCAGAAAAACTGGACAGCTACATACCAAAAAAAAAACAAAACAAAACAAAAAAACACAAAAAACCAAGAAAAAAAACCAAATCTAGACCCAGACCCTTGACAAAAGTTCAATCAAAATGGATCACAGATCAAAATGTAAAACCCTAAACTATAAACCTCCAGAGAGACAGCACAAGGGGAATCCAGATGGCCTTGGGCTTGGAGAAACTTTTCTGGATACAACCGGAAAGGTAAAACCCATGAAAAGGATGACTGATAAGCTGGACTTCTTTCACATGAAAAGCATCCACTTTGAGAAAACGGCCACAGAGAATTAAAAATAAGCTACAGAGCGGGAGAAAATATTTGCAAAGGACACACAACAAAAAACTTTTATCCAAAATAACAAAGAACTCTTAAAATTGAACAATATGAAAACAAACCACCTGATTTTAAAAAAGGGCCAAAGTGCTGAACAGAGACCTCACTAAAGAAGGTATGCACATGGCAGTGATCATATGAAAAGATGCTCAACAGTTGATGTCATTAAATAACGAAGGTTTAAAACAACCATGGGGGACCAACACGCACCAAGCAGATTGGCCAAAACGCCAAACGCTGACAACATTGAATGCCGGCGAGGATGCAGAGTGACAGCAACTCCCACTCATTGCCACTAGGAAGGCAACATGGTGCAGCGACTTTGGAAAACAGTTGGTAGTTTCTTACAAAACCTGACATACTCTTCCCATAAGACCTAGCAACCAGCCTCCTCGCCATTTACACCAATGAACAAATGAGTTGAAAACTTCTGTCTACCCATACAACTTGAAGAAAGCCCCGCACACCCATAATTATGGCAGCTCTATTCACAATTGCCAAACTCGGACATAACCAAGAAGTCCTTCAGTAAATGGAGAAATAAACGGTCACATCCCAACTATGGAATATTCTTCAGCCCTGAAAAGAAACGAGCTATCGAGGCAGAAAAAGTCATACAGGGAACTTACATGCCTTACGAGTCAAAGAAGACAATCTGAAAAGGTTACATCCTGCATGATTCCAACTCTGTGACATTTTGGAAAAGATAAAACTGAAGACAGTGAGAAGATCGGTGGCTGCCTGGGGTCAGGAGGAGTGAGGGATCAATAGCAGATCTCAGAGGATGTTTAGGGCAGTGCAAAAACTCTGTGGGCCACTGTGACGCTCGATGCATGTAAGTAAACATTTGTCTAAACCCATAGGATGTGCGAGTCTGCAAGTACAACAGTGGACCCTAATGTAACCTATGGACTCTGGATGACTGTGGGGTGTCGGCATAGGTCCATCGATTATAACAGATGTCCACCAGGGGGGTGTCGATAGGGAGAGCTCTGTAACCTCCGCTCAATTTTGCTATGTACTTAAACTTCTCTAAAAAAAAATCTCCTAGAAAATTAGACAGCAGGGAGAGATGGAGGGAGGGAGAGGAAATGGTAATGCAGTCATACGGGACAGAATATTAGCTACTGCTTAGTGAGGATCTACTCTCCTATTTTCCAGGTACTGTGGCCTCAATTGTGTGATCTTGGTCAAGTAACAGAGCTTCGTTGTGTCTTAGTGTGTGCATCTGCAAAATGGGGAAGCGATGATTATTCTATTTCATTGGATTGTGTTGAGGATACAGTTAAGTAACTCTGCAAAATTATCAGCACTATGACTAGGCCATAGTAAGTGTCCAGAAGATAGTTATTACTATTCTTTCTAGGAAAGTTTATTAAAAATGACCACCCCACGGATGGAAGAGTAGAACATATAGATAGCAACAGCAGAAAAGATCCGATGGGCAATGCACGCACGGAGTGATAGCCAGTCCACTGACCCCAATGGAAATGGAATGAGAGCAACACGGATGTATTTTTCAAGGGACGATGGCGCCTCCCATGGGTATTGGTGGAGAATATTCAGGCAGGTGTTTGGGATGGCACCATGGTAGCAGCAGCCCTCACCTGGGAGACGCTCATGCATTCCTGTGCATGGGGCTCCATGGCGAGAGCGAATCCGTGTGCTGGATGTTTTCTAGGTCCCCTCCAAGGAGACGACCCTATCATCTCTTCTCCATTTGGGGACACATGAACCAGGGCAGCCAGGGGGCTGGGGGGGAATAAATATGCAAGAGAATAAATAATATGCAAATTTCCAAGGCTCAGCTTTTTCCTTTACTGCCTTCCAAGCTCTGTTTTGTTTTTTTTTTTGGGGGGGGGGTTTGGAAAGCAAAATATTTTGGGTGGTGTCCTTAATAGCAATGATTTTTCTATTCTTTCTATGGATTCTTGGATCCCCTTGAGAAAATTTCCCCATATTAATAAAAGTTATTTGATCAGTTGTCTTCATTCCTGCATACTTTTTATTATGTTCTGCCTCCTACTCTAGTTCATTGGACGGCGGTGGCCGAAGAGCTTTGCTCTGTATCCAGGGGCGTCGCATGTGCCCCCTCCGTGCAGCCTGCTGGCCCTCAGACCTGCTGATGGCTACCAGCAGAACATGGAAGGATGATAAAAATACGCACTGGGCTTAATTTTGCTAAAGGCGGTACCTTTGAGACGAGCTGCCCTACACACACAGGAGTCTCTCCTGTAGGTCCGCAGACCCTTGGAAGACTCGTCTCCTCGCTGACCTCCTGTTTAGCCCAGGAGCCACGTGGGGAGGCAAAGAGGGACACAAAGAAATATGAGATCTTTCATGATGCCCCAGCAGGTGACTGACATACAGACGTCCCTCTTCCTGAGCTGCTGAACCCTTGCCCACGGCTCCTCCTGTCCAGGCTGCATTTCCGCATTTCAGAGCCGGACATTCTCATGTCACTCAGAGGAAGTATCTGTGGTACAGGTGTGAACACATACACACACACACACACACACACACACACACAAGTACCAACTTATATAAACTTCACTTTCAAAACGTGAATATCTCTCTGTGTGTACATATACATTCCTATGTACATACACGTGTCCCTGAGTGTCGATATATTTGTCGATATATGTGTTAGACTATATTCTATATTTTCATAGAGACCCACTTGTAAGAAATGCACCAAATTATCAAATCCTCACCAATGGCTTGTCAAGGCAGTGAGATGTGGGTAAATTAGTGCTATTTCTTTTACTTCCACATTCCGTGTAATGAACCTAGAGTAACTTTGTAATAATCAAGGAAAAGTGAGTTTTTCCTGTAATACTCATCATAACAACACCAACAAATGACTCACCATGTGGACCGCCCGGACCGTGTGCGGATTGTTCGGGCCGCAGCTCTGCCCCGCCCCCACCCAGCGCCCTAAACTTTCCCAGGACTTGCTGTGCATGTCCTCGGCGCCCACAGGATCAAGTGCATCGGTCTCAGTGCGCAGTAGTTGATGACAACGATGGGACAGGCAAGGACGTCACCTCAGCCTACCTGCTTCGTCGCGGGGGCTCAGTACAAAGGAGCACTACATTTTGAGTGTTTAAACAGAAGTCTGAGTTGTCTCCCTTAATTGCTCCTTATTTGAAAATGAAATTTGGCGAACAATTCAGTTAAATGTCAGCATTTAAGTCCCAGCGATTGGGAAGTTATAATTCGACCAGGCTAAAGCTTTTCTGGGCTGAATAGAGTCTTTATGCAATGAAATGCCAGGGCATCAATGTAGTAGCTCAACCTTAATGAAATTCAAAGAGTAAATGTTTTAAATGCTTAGAAAAAAACATTCAAAATAATTTAACAAAGTCGTCAAACGTTATGAAAGTAGTTATGGAGTTATAGCTAAACACACACACACTCATAGCTACGCACATATACTTGTATTTATAGGGGTAATGTGGTAATACATATGTGTGAAGTCATACATATAAAATAATCATAAATAGAGTATTCGGCTCTATATAATATAATTTGGATTAGATACCACTCCTAATAGTTTTTTAGAATCATATAATATTACAATTAGAAAGGACTTTGGAGACATCTAGTTTGGCACTCAGATGCATTTTCTTTTTCTTTTTTTTAATGTTTATTTACCCATCTTGAGAGAAAGAAAGATAGCCTGAGCAGGGGAGAGGCAGAAAGAGGGAGAGAGAGAATCCCAAGCAGGTTCCATGCTGCCAGCTCAGAGCCTGACTCGGGGCTCGAACTCATGAACCATTTCAAGAACAGTGAGATGATGACCTGAGAAGAAACCAAGAGTCGGATGCTTACCTGCTTAACCAACTGAACCACCCAGGCACCCCTCCTTTTATTTTTTAATTTACCTGAATTAAGGTGCCAATAGAATATACTCACACCTGCTAGATGGCCAGCAATTCTGCTGCCATGTATGTTTTATTTTGTCATGACAAGCTTAGTGTGTCCTACGCAGAAATAGGGAATTACGATGGACACAACCATCGAGAAATATGTCTACGTGAATAGTTTTGCTCCAAACCCCTCGTGCTGACTCTTGCCAGGTGGTTTTCTGGAAGGGGCCAGAGACACAGTGCCACCACGGTGAAAAGGAAACGAGAGGAAAGTTGGTCACTGCCTGCCTCTCCCCCCGGGAAAAGATCTGCTCCACACCGTGACCATGGTGAAGATGACACTTGTCCCCAAACATGTGAAAGGCAAAGGGGACAGACTGTGTCTCACTCCTTATGTTTAAGAACAGGAGGTTTACTGAAGACAAAGGTTCTTCTGAACCCCTTCCCTCTGGTGCCAGATCGAATATTCCATTACATAACCGTATGCTAAATTGCCTCCTTTTCCTCCTCTAATACCTTTTCCAGTTTCATCCTTTCAGAAAGGGAAACTGCAAAAGCGACCCTAGAAACTTCCAAGGCTCGCAGGAAGCCCCCCGGGAGGGTTGATCAAAGGACATGGAGGGTTTGCAGGGCATACTTCTCTAAGCCTCCGGCTGAAGGCAGAGATGTCGGGTTTATTATTCTGGTTTTGTGGAAGGAGACAGGAGATTGAAAACAAATGCTCACATTCAGTGTGGGTGAGAAAAAAGAAAACTTTCCTATAAAGGGATTATTAAAATTCAGAGACACCAGATGCCTCCAGCAAATTTCATCAGGGGAGTTCTGGCGGGAGAGCTTTCATTTTTGGGGTTTTGAAAACAAGAATTTCTATTTTCAACTTTAGGAGACAAATAGAAAATCTCTATTTTTCAATATGAAAAGATGATACTTGGCAAAGTTGATGTATATACAAAAATTAAAAAATAAGTATTCATTGATTTCGGTATTCTGTTTCAGAGGTTATATAATACAATTAGCCATCCCACTAATGTTTTCTCCATAAAAGAAAAATAAAAGATCTCATTTCATTTTCTTCCACTAGACCCCAAGGAAAGAAAACAATATTTTCTATTAGAGAGATAAAGTTTGATAAGCCCAACCTGGATCTTGCTACTCCTTATTATAAAGTTCCCAAAGGAAACGCTATCCTGATATGTGACGAATAAATACATAAATATCAAGATCTGGAAAGTAGAGCGTGGTAGTGGTTATCCTTGTACCTTGGTGGATAAATCGATGGCTTTGAGGGAGATTATGCACACACACATTTTCCCACAAGTGACGATTTGTTTGGACTTTACTCAGTTTGCACTAAAATCATCATCATCGTCTTAATTCAAGTCTGGGGGAAGAAAATTCTGTTTAATGCAAAACTCGTGGTTTCTTATCCCAGGAGGAAAATCTTGGTCCCATAACAATAGGTGTCCCCGCTGATTATCTTGCTCATAAAGAATTCCAGGAGTGGCACTGAAATTGCCAAGTTAGGATGTGAAGGTGCAGGTTTGAGTCTCATGCTGCACGTCAGCTCCACGGCTCAGGCTCCTTGTCTGAGTTTCTTCCTTTCTCAAAGCTGTGGAATAATCATATGAGCATGAGCACTCATGTGTGGAGTATCATAGGAGAAACCAGTTCAGTAATACATATGAACAACTCAATCAAGTTCATTTCTAGTGAGAAGACAGGAGTATTTGAGTCCCAGGATGTGAGATTGGGGTGAAAAGATGAGACAGGGGCCTAGCTGCAGGTGGCAGGAGCAGGGCTCCCTCCCAGCCCCCTCGGCCCCAGTGAGGGCAGCTCGGACACTGGACAGAGCCCGGGGGGCAGCGATCTGAGAACTCAGAAGAGAAATGGTACAAGATGGCTTGAGGAAGAAGACCAGAATTTGGAGTTCCATTAAACTGATGACAAGTTCATTATTTCTTGTAGTCAGAAGCCCTGTCACAGGCATCAGGGTGGACTAAGAACTAAGAGACCTCCAGGATAAACTCTCCAGTCCAAGTTCAAGGAGCACCAAAGATGTCTCCTGGAGCAGTAACAGCAGTGGACCCAGCGATGCCTAATATTTGAAGGAGACCATCTTCTTCACTGATCAGAGGAATTCCAGTCTTTGGGAGGTGTTGTTAATGTCCGTTTCCTTATTTTAGGTCCTTAGCATTGCGTGGCCTTCATTGTGGGCAGCATCTTGGTAAGTACACAGCAGAGTAGCATCAATAAACTCTATGTTTTCAAGAATTTGAAGGGGAGTTTTGAGGAACTACAAAGAACTGAGAAGACTGTGCAAAGAGAAGCCCTTGGAAAAGCAGCCCCATGAGTGGTTCACTTATTCCAGGGCTTGGCCTCAAGGCACACATGCATGGGTCTTACCTAAAACAGCACATGACAGAGTCTAGAACTGGACTAAGGGATAGGGCCCTGCTCAGGATCTAGACCCAGCGTCACTCATACACATGGCTTCAGATCATAACAGCACTACACAGACTGTGAGAATGGAATGCACGCTCCAACCAGGCCCCCAGAAGACTGACATGACAGTCTACTAGAACAGGGCTAGAAGAAATTTAGCCTCGCACAGGGTGCCATGGCAGCAAATCAACACTTAGAAAACGTCTGTGTGTCCATAAACGCTCTACTGGACCAGAAACAGAGTACAGTAAAACCTTGGGTTGCGAGTAACATGTTCTGCGAGTGTTCCACAAGACGAACAAATACTACTAATACATTTTACCTTGATAAATGAGCAATGTTTTGCAATAGGAGGAGTATGTGATGCCTAATGTCACATGATCACACTGAGCCAATGTTTCTTCTCCCGCCCCCCTGTGGGATTGTGAGTGATTGTCTCCCATGCTCGGAGGCTCTGTCTCAAGTGGTGGTGTTCGGCAGAAATCAGTGATTTTTCAGAATGTTGGAAGGTGCCCACAACTGGCACTGGTGTATTTTTTGTCACTTCAGAATACCTACGGAGAGTCCTTTGCTTTTCCATACAGAGTAAGCTTAAGAATGCTTTGCTTCCTTCTAGGTCAGGCTGCCTGCAGACATAGACCCTTCTCTCTGCTGCTGTATTTCCAGTTACATTAAATACGGTTTGTGACAAGAGTCTGTTCATGCTGTACACAGTCACACCCGTGTGCGTGTGTATAATGGCTTCCATGAAGAAAAAGGTTGAAAGGAAAGGGAGTAAGAGAAAGATGATTGTGGCGGAAATTAAAAAGGAAATCACCGAGACATATGAACAAGGTATGTGAATAGCCAAAATGGCAAGATTTTATAAGAAATCTGTGTCTCCATCTCATCTGCAAAGGAGGAGGAGGAAAAAAGGCATAGAACTCCCTCACTTCAAGTGAGATTAGAGAGATGTGTAAAATGTGAGAAACAGTGCAAAATTTTGTAGAAAAGAACCACCTGAATAATACAGCAGGGCGAGTGATGAAGCTGTTTCACCACAAAGCAGCGTCACATTTCTGTGAAATCTTCAAAAGGAAGCAAAAGCAAGCGTCGTTGCATCAGTTCCTAGTTACAGTTGCACAGAAAGAAAAAGACACCATTGAGAGGACAGAGAGCAGTGAGTCCGCTAGTGACAGTGAATGTCATTCTACATAACAACTCTCCTCTCTCGTCTCCCTCACACCAGGCACGAAGGTTTCTGAAGGGAAGCTCAGGTTAATTTGTTCGTTTTTCTTTATATTTTGTATTTTCTTTATTATGTTGTATTATATTACAGTATTATAATCATTTTTAATATAATAGTTTATTGTCAAATTAGTTTCCATATAACACCCAGTGCTTCTCCCCACAAGTGCCCCCCACCATGACCATCACCCCCTCCCCCCTCTCCTTCCCCTTTCAGTCCATGGTTCATCTCCAGTATTCACTAGTCTTCCTTGATCTGTGTCCCTTACCCTTCCCCGCTCTCTTTCCCCTTTCCTCTCCCCATGGTCCCCTGCCGGGTCTCTCCTGTTAGACCTATGAGTGAAAACATATGGTATCTGTCCTTCTCTGCCTGACTTATTTCGCTTAGCATGACACCCTCAAGGTCCATCCACTTTGCTACAAATGGCCATATGTCATTCTTTCTCATTGCCATGTAATACTCCATTGTATATATAAACCACATCTTCTTGATCCATTCATTAGTTGATGGACATTTAGGCTCCTTCCATGATTTGGCTATTGTAGAAAGTGCCACTATGAACATTGGGGTACATGTGCCCCTATGCACCAGCACTTCTGTATCCTTTGGGTAAATCCCTAGCAGTGCTCTTGCTGGGTCATAGGGGAGTTTTATCAATAGTTTTTTGAGGAACCTCCACACTGTTTTCCAGAACGGCTGCACCACTTTACATTCCCACCAACAGTGTAGGAGGGTGCCCGTCTCTCCACACCCTCGCCAGCATCTACAGTCTTTTGATTTGTTCATTTTAGCTACTCTGACTGGTGTGAGGTGGTATCTCAGTGTGGTTTTGATTTGTGTTTTCCTGATGATGAGTGATGTTGAGCATCGTTTCATGTGCCTGTTGGCCATCTGGATGTTCTCTTTGGAGAAGTGTCTATTCAGGTCTTCTGCCCATTTCTTCACTGGATCATTTATTTTTCATGTATGTAGTTTAGTGAACTCCTTGTATATTTTGGATATTAGCCCTTTATCTGATATGCCATTTGCCACTATCTTTTCCCATTCTGTTGTAATCATTTTTATGTGAGTGTTTTTGGGTTGTGGAATGAATCACTTGAGTTTCTATTATTTCTTATGGGGAAATTCACTTTGATATACAAGTGCTTTGGATTACAAGCATGTTTCCAGAACAAATTAGGCTCGAAAAGCAAGGTCTGACTGCACTATTCATTCAGCCAGTTCCCAGCCCCCAAGCCAACTCTGGGCTCTATACCTACTTCCTTGTTCCTTATTCTTTATCTTGTAAAAGCTTCCCGCCTTCTGCCCCATTTTTCAGTTCTCTGAGTGGAGACCTTCCACTCCATGAAGTGTTACCTGGAGTTTGTTTGTGTCACTGAACAGTCTTCTTTAATCGTTTTTAATAACAGGGAGTATCGGCATTTTTGATAGGCTTTAAAAAAGACTCAAAAGTTTAATAACATAATATTCAAAGCACCCGAACTCAACCCAAAATTACTCAGCATATGAAGAACCAGACATGTGTCAGCTGCATGGAAAGAGGCACTCAATAGACATCGGTTCCAACATGGCGCACATGTTGAAAACTATTGGTCCAGGACTGACTTTCAAGTTACTATTATAAAATGCTCTGAGAATGGCAAATGTTGTTAAAACAAAACAAGGATAAAAAATCTTGGCAGAGAAGTGGAAGACATAGAAAAGAAATGATTGAACAAGAAACAGTAGGTGGTCCATAAAGTTCTTCGACCTGATGGAATTTTTCTGAAGCACTGTTATGTGAGAGAAGAAGGAGGGGAGGCTGTGTTAAGTTCACAGATGAAGCACATGTAAGCTGCCACAGTATTAGTGACTGCAGTGGGTGGGGACATCCCGCCCATGAGCATACATGGCACGATTTTAATGGAACACGTGGAGTATAACTAATTTCTAGGATAATAAGAGTATGTAAATATTATGTAAACAATATACACATATGTAAAATAGAATGTGCACATAGAAAATGAATACATATATGGACAAATGGAAACATCGATTTGCCCTTCTTAAATTTCTTTTAACTCCATGGAATATGTCTAAGAAAGCATTTTTTCAATCTCTTACCCTTGGGCACGGTTGCGTCAGGAACAATGGTGATGTCTGAGAATTAGTACAGGAGTACAGTCCACAATCAGGGGTAAATATGCTTAGTAAATTTTAGGATCGCACACACAGAGCTTCAAAGTGGGCTCCGTTCGTGTAACATGTTCTTTGGATCCTCAAAAAGGCCAGCATCAGGGCGCCTGGGTGGCTCAGTCAGTTAAGCCCCAGACTTTGGCTCAGGTCAGATCTCACATTCGTGGGTTCAAGCCCCATGTCAGGCTCTGTGCTGATAAGCTCAGAGCCTGGAGCCTGCTTCCAGTTCTGTGTCTCCTTCTCTCTCTACCCCTCGCCCTCTCATGCTCTGTCTCTCTCTGTATCAAAAATAAATAAAACTTTTTTTTAAAAAAAAGGCCAATACCAGTTTAATGCTGCACATCTCATTGCAATTCAGATAAGTTAAATCAATCTTTAATCAGATCGGATCCCTACCCCCCTGATCTTGTGCACTTTGGAAGCTCTCTGTGGTTGGCAAAACAGTGGCCCCTAAAGTTGTCCACATTCTAATCCTAAGAGCCTGTGAGGGGCGCCTGGGTGGCTCAGCCAGTTGAGTGTCTGACTCTTGATTTTGGCTCAGGTCATGATCTGAGGGTCGTGAGGCTGAGCCCTGTGTTGGGTTCCGTGCTGAGTGTGGAGACTACTTGGGATTCTATCTCTTCCTCTCTCTCTGCCCCTCCGCTGCACACACACTCTCTCCAAAAATTAAAAAAAAAAGAACCTATAAATATGTTAATTTACACAGCCAAAGTGGCCTTGCAGACATGATTATGACAACAAATGTGGGAATCCCTAGAAGCTGGAAGACGAGGAATAAATTCTCTCTCCAAAGGCTTCCCCCAAACACGGCCATGCCGCCATCCTGATTTGCAGCCCAGTGAGACTTCTGACCTCCAGAATCTTAAGATAATAAATGTGTGTTTAAATTCGTGGTAATTTGTTACAGCTACTATAGGAAGTGCATACAGTCCCCTTGGGAATTCCTGGGGCCCTCCCTCTGTTCTCTCTGAGGGCCCCCATGTCTCTCACCTGTCTTCTCACCTGTCCTCATGCCCCTAATGCTTCTGCTTTCTCTGGATCTCAGCCTCTCCCCTACACTGGACAAGGTCCCTCTTCTGTCATTGCCCTAAATCACTGGCAACAAATGGTAATAACATGTGGAGAACTTGGCAGGTCTTTCAGGGCTGGCCGAAGAGGATTCTGGGAAGGAAACGGCTTTGTCTGCATGCCGGGATGGACAGTCAGAGCTACTGCACCCTATGTTTTGATCTTCAGAAACGCACTGGCTCCGTGGCATGTGTGAGTTCTTTCCCTGACGGTGTCTCTTGGGTGAGCTTGGGGTCCTCTCTCTTCCCAGCCCATCTGAGCCCTTTCCTCTCATGCCCTCACCCCTCTGGAGGCTCATTTGATCCTGGAAACTCAAAGTTACTATCCCTTTATCATCACACCAAAGAGTCTTGCCTCCAGTTCCTCTTCCAGACCGTGTTCTACGTTTCCAAATGGGGACCCGAACAGATCATTAATTTACTTTATCCCGCTTGAAGTAGGGTTATGCCGTGGGGCTGCAGTTTTCATCCTTACCGTCTGCAGGTTTCTTATTTCCAATTTTTGCTGTGGAATGGCACTCTCCTTTTATTTCTTTTGCTTTGCTTCTTTCTTTTCTTCTCAGGGCCCTGAGTATGTTGTAAAGTGATCCCAGGGAAGGCTAAGGCAATGGCTGTGCTGGTGTGGTACCCTGGTAGGACCCATGTTTGACTCCAATAACTTCTTTCAAGTATTAGTGGAATCATTTCTAGATGTCTTTCAGGTTGAGGAGGCACATGAGTTAGATACTCAGACCTGCCCAAATTGTTTCCTTAGAAGACAAATTCTGATCATGTTGAACACAGCTTCGGAGAGCTGAGGAAACCCACCTCTTAGATGGCAGTGAAGATATCGCAGACAACTTGGGGCACAGATGTCTTCTTGTTTCAGCACGTGAAGAGATGACATTCAGACAGAGCCCAGTGGAAGCATGGGGCAAGGGAAGGGACAGTTTCAGATGAGGTGCAAACTGGTATGTATTATATGTGCCCACCACTGGGGTGTTCCATGCATGGGGTCCTATATAGAGCCTTTCACTTCAAGGCTCAAAAGTGGCTGCTAATTCAATGTCACAGGACTTTTCCTGTGTCCCACCCTGTTCCACTGGGAGGGAGGCCTGGACGGGGGTGGAGCATGGCTGGCGTGGCCCAGCTTGTGGTGCTTTGATGGGAAGAATGTGCAAAGGGAGAGTCCGTCACCCTCAATGCCCAGAACCCAGACGTTGGGGTTGAGTGCAACGCCAGTGGGTTATCTGAGGAATAAGGACCATGGGTGGATATGGCGGAAGGACAGTGAGATGGGAGAGGCCACCTCTGACATCATCCCTGGCACCGACCAGGTCCGACTGACTTTCTCTTGTCATAGCGGGACAGATGGAAATACTAATATAATCAATATTATTTTTTAATGTTTATTTTATTTTTGAGAGAGAGAGAGCAAGTGGGGAGGGACAAAGAGAGAGGGGAACAGAGGATCTGAAGCAGGCTCTGTGCTGACAGCAGAGAGCCCAGTTTGGGCTCGAATTCACCAACCGTGAGACCATGACCTGAGCTGATGTGGGACACCTACCGACTGAGCCATTCTGGAGTCCCTAATGTAATCAATATAATTAAAGCGTCTGCACCTCAAAGAGAAATCCTACCACAAAATAAGCAGATCCTTCTGTCTCTTCTGTGGTGCCCTGGCTGTGTGTTGGGTGTGTGACAGATACTTGAGTCCCATAGTCACTCATGGTGGGGAGCAAGGCTTCTAACAGTGAGGTCTGTGACTTGCTTGTCCCCAAGGCATGGAGTTCACACTTCCGCATGCTCTCCATAGACATTTTTCACATAGACCTGAACACAATTAACCTGAGCCCACCAACAATCTGCCACATATTAGACATCGCCCTAGTACTTTGGGGTGTGTCAGAGCTGAATAAGAGAACCTGTGCCCGGGAGGACACAGCCCAGGAGTGATGGTGACTTAGTCAGCTCAGGCTGCCGTGACACAACACCACAGACTGGGTGTTTATGCAACATGTATTTTCTCACCGTCCTAGAGACTGTAAGTCCAAGATTGGGATACGAATAGGCTTGGTTCCTCGTGAGACCTTCTTCTTGCTGTGACCTCACGTGGTTTCTCTATGCACTTGGGGGGTGGGGGAGAAAGAGATCCCTAGAGCTGTGGTGTCCTTCGCTTTTTATGAGGACGCAGTCTCACCAGGTTAGGACCCCACTCTGATGACCTTCTTTAACCTTAATTATCTCTCTAAAGGCCCAAATTGATGAGTTAGAGTGTCAACATAGGAATTTGGGGGGAACCAGAAGAAAAAACAAGAATCAACCATTACTTTGTTACCACGATTTGGTACAAAACACAGGAACCGGCTGAAATGAAAGTAACTTATTAAAACTCCCCATATTCTTTTAAAAAATGCCCCTATTATGAACCTGTCAAATAAGTTGTCTAAAATGAAGAGAATCATTATAATTTAAAAAGTAAATCATCACAATCATAACCATTAAGAGCTTCCTTGACATTCCCTCTTGGGATATCGCAAAGATGATGAAATATGAAATTAAGCAGAGCTTATTAAGATCAACCTTTTTTATCATATGACCTTTTCATTTCAAAATGTAGAAGCACATAATAAATAAGTTTTCCAGCGTGTATGGCTGCTCGGAGGTTCCCACAACTCTGAAAGAAGCCAAGCTAATTAGATGTGAAATATCAACTGGTGAGCAATTACAGGCAGACCAAAAAATACCCCAGTGACTCTGTACATTTTATACATTTATGATTTAGGCAAGTCTCAAGGTTGTGTCTATGTCATGAATTCAGAATCAGCAGTAAAACGTGGTCATCACAAACAAGAAATCTGCTGCTATCCACATTTATTTGGCTGGTAATAAGTACAGATGAGCATTTTTCATTTGTTAGATTTCTAATTTTTCTGTTACCGCATCTACCCAGGTTTAGAGAGGAAAAGCTTAAAGAAAAGCATGATTTCTTCTGTGTAATGACCTGACAGAACTGTATTCCAAAAAAAGAAAAATAAAACCCCAAAATCAGAAGCTCTAAATTCTGGAAGGTTCATACACCAACAAGCTAATATCAAGTGTTGGTTGTTGTGCCCTTCTATGCATGTAATATTTTGGCCATTTTTACCTAGCCATAGGAATGGGTGGGGATTTGGGGTTCATCCGAAAGCAGAACCTGAGATTAGGGCTTGAACACAGGTGGTTTGTTTGGGAGGAGATGGCAGGAAGTGGGTGGTGAACTAGGAGGACTGTCGGCGAGCCGCTGGGCTTTCACCACGGCGGGGCTGGGTGGGGTCGCACTGGACATGCGCAAGGCTGATGTAGACGCACCTCGGAGTTCTCCCTCTGGAGAAGGGGACACCGTGGCAGGTTTTCATTAACTTGCTCCCCTTCGGTTCCAGGTTCCTCCAGAAGAATTTTCTCCCAACATTTCTGGGCAGCCCTGCTCACATTGAAAAAAATTACACTGTCATTCCAAAACACTAGCAAGCCAAGCAAAGCAAAGACAAAAACTAATGTCACCAAACAAACCAAATACACACACACACACACACACACACACACACACACACGCACACGCACACGCACACAATGGAGGCAAAGAGGTATAGTGGGCTCCTGTGGTGGGACCCTGAGAGCTTGTATGGGAACTGTCCGTTGTCTACTCCTGGAATCCTTTCAGGGACGTGACAACATGACTTGGGTACCCAGAGTCCAACCCCATCGGCACCACTGGCGTTAAGCCAACTCTGTCTTCATCTTCAAGAAGGTGGCTAGCTGTAGACTATTGAAAAGACATAAAATGATCCAGCTATTCCTCTTCTGGGTACGTACCCCAGAAGAACTGAAGGCAGGGTCTCAAAAAGACATTTGCACATCCATATTCTTGGCAGCATTATTCACAATAGCAAAAAGGTGAAGCAACCAAGGATGGATGAATGGATGAGCCAAATGTGATGGATGGATACTGTGGGATATCGTGCAGCCTTAAGCAGGAAGGACATTCACATATTCCTTCATGAAAGAGCCTTGAAGACACTACTCTCAGTGACATAAGCCAGTCACACGAAGACAAACACTGTCTGAGTCTATGTCAGCGACATAGGTAGAGTGGCCAAAATCATCGGTCAGAGAATAGAATGATGCTTGCCAGGAACTGAGGAGCTGGGAGTCATGGAGTGGATTTGGGGTTCGAGTAGATCAGAGCTCTGGAGGTGGGTGGTGGTGACAGCTGGAAGGCAATGTGGACGTGCTGAAGGCTCTTTCATGGTGCACTTCAAACAGCTGAAATGGTAAATTTTATGCTATGTGCGTGCTCCCACAATAAACAGGAAAGACACAAAGGATGAAAAGCTACAATCTCCACTGCCGTGGGTGGTCTCAGGCAATCAT
Organism: Helogale parvula; assembly: GCA_004023845.1. NCBI lineage: Eukaryota > Metazoa > Chordata > Mammalia > Carnivora > Herpestidae > Helogale > Helogale parvula. The sequence continues at coordinate 241,938 of PJEM01002018.1, forward strand.
TGAAATTTGTTGGCTCCCTTCTCCACCACCCGTTCTAGACTCCCTCAATTTTGGATCCACACCTCTTGTATGGAGGGATCCTTGATTGCATTTCTCTTCCTAGCTGTGGTTGATGCAGTGTGCCCATCCACTGTCCCCAGAGAGTGCAGAGGCACTAACAGGCATCTCAGTGACTCCTTGATCTCCGATACTCTCCCTTGAGTTCTCTTGAGCAGAAACTCTAGCTCATCGTGATGATGAGGGTCACCTGCCTTTGTCAATATGGTAGCTCTTTACTTTATTTGATGGTTCCTTAATCTTTAAATTCCCTTCAGGGTCATGCCAACTAATCATTTGAAGTCAAGCATTTGTGCTTTCTGGTCTCACCAAACAAAGATCGAATTGGTAGTGATCAGGGAAGGCTATGTGCCCAAGACAAGTCTGACTTCTTCCGTGTCCCTCTCCATAGGATCCTTGGACTCAGAGATCTTTAGTAAGAGCCTAGGGATGAAAACAGACATGGTGTGAAGTTCATGGATCAGGAGATGCTGGAATCTGTTTCACATGGAGGTTGCAATTTTATGGACATTAAGATCATTAGAATGGTTCAGAAGAAGGAAGAGATGGGGAAATAAAGGTGGTGTACAAATAGGAAGGTAAGAGTTGTAAGTTCTGCATATTGTTTACTGGTTATGACCTAAAGAGTCCTTTTGAAAGCAATCTAGAATCAAAATTGCGTCTGGATACTCAAGATTTTCTTTCTAAATTCAGTTCTAGTTTTCTCCCAAATATGTCACATGTTCCCCGAAGTGGACAATATAATTCCTACTTGTCTTTTATGTAATAGGCCTTCTAGAGAGATGGGTGCATGTGTTAATCAAGTAACATAAGGGCATGAAACAGCTGATAGCTACTGTAGACTGATGTGTACGTATAGACTCAGCCTGCAAGGACCTCATGCAGCACCGTTCAGTGCAAATAATGCATCTGCAACCACATGTCTCTAGAATTTGCTCAAAGAGCAGTCATTATCAACTAAGGCTTCACAAATCCCAGCTTCAGGCAAATCCAACTAAGCAAAGCAGCTCATGGTACAAGATGGGAGGAACGTCCTTATAAATATTGAAAAAGATAAACCATGATGAAATGTATTCACAGGGACTTATTTGAGAAGACTTCCAAATGCCCTCTCCCTCAAGCCAGCCTCAAGTGATGGCAATATTGGGGCCAAGTCCTCACCAATATACCAGAGGCTGGCCAAGTAGGTCACAAGAATGCCCTGTGTTAGGGGGTTAGAAGCCCAGGGACCAAAATAAACCCAAAACTGAGGGAATCCATGAAGGATTTGGAGTTCATATTTCAGATGACCCTTCATCATTGCAAGCATGGTGGCGCTGAACCTGTGGAAACTCTAGAGTTCTCAGATGCCCCATGGTTACCAAGGCAAGGGCTCTGGTCTAAGGCAGCAGGGACCATGGTCAAATCTCAGTGGAGCCCCCCTTGTTAAAGCCCATGGTCCAAGTACCACCAGGTTCACACACCTAGAACTGAACGTTGGGGTCATGGAGCTTGCTGGACATCAGGAAGAAAGAGCTGTGAGAGACGCACAGGATTTAGGCTTACTCTGGATGATTCTGAGGAGGATTTAGGGAAGTGGCATGGAATTCTGAATAGAATATTGTCAATAAGTGGAGATAACTTGGTGATTTGGTATCTTAAGTTTTATATAAGAGAAGGGAGACCAGAGCTTTCACTGGTAAGAATCCCTCATGTTGGGAGAGGAAGTGGAGAGAGGCTTTATGTAGGAGAGAGGCATTGTCTCTGTCTCGTTGCCTATGTGGTCTTGGAATGGCCCTGGCCACACATTATTTGTACTCTTGGATCATTGTTTATGCTCACTTAAGAACACCACAGCCCAGCAGCCAGCAAGGCTGTTTTTTACTTTCTTGGGAATCTAGAACTACATTTTATTTTCTTTATTTTACTTTCTTTATTTTATTTTATTTTATTTCACCTCCGTTCATCTCATTTTATCTTATTTATAACAAAGAGAAGTTGATTCTTTATGTTACTCATTCCAACAGAATTCTTCTTCAGAGAGTCTCTGGGATTTTCTGCTCTTGCCTAATTAACAGTTACCATTGATGGGGTGCAAATGCGTCCAGAGCAAATGCCAAAACACTGCTTCACAATTTCACACTGGAAAGATTTTTGTAAAACACTTAGGGATGAAGAATGTGTCTAATTATAAAGAAGGTGAGCTATGAGCATGAGCCCTTTATTCACCGTGGGGGCGCCCAGAGATCAAGTTCTTACAGCTCCATGAGGCACATGGCAAAGAGGATGGCAGGACGTGGCTTGGCCTGGATCACTCAGAAATGTTCCTGAGTGTTTTAACAATAGTCTTTGGGCCTGGTTCAAGGTGTGATGACTCTTTGAGACTTTTCCAAATTCTGTAACTCATTGGCTAAGCACAGCACTTCCTTCACCTTCCCATGGAGCATTGTTGACTACCATTCCCTCATCCAACTCATGCACATATTTTCTCTAAATTGTGTTTCCCCAGATATGACCCTTGGCTCCATACTTCAAACACTTGGGACATCTGTTGAAAAGTCACATCCGTGGGCCCTTTCCCAACCCTGTTATGAGATAATCTCTAAGGGGGGAGTCTTGAAATTTTTAAAAGTCCCTCTGAGTAATTAGAAGATACACTGAAATTAAGGAACCTTAGCTTTATATGATACAGACCAATGGAGTGTTTAACAGTTTTAGATAAGGCCAGACACAAACTGAGTTTGAAATTTAAATTGTGGTCTCTTTTTAGGAGGCACTTTCTCTATATCCCTTGTTGGGGTCCCCATCTTGTTCCCAGGTCCCTGTGGAGCCTCTGTACCTTCCACTTGCACTGCTTTCTCCTGAGGACCCCCAAAGTTTTCCACCCCATTTATGTCTCCTCTGAAAGTCATCATTTTTTTTTGTATGCCCTAGTTTTAGGCCCTGATGACAAATGTTAATAGCTGACAGTGTTTCTTCACCTGAGACCGGCTGCTTCTGACAAAAGCAGGCACGGAAGTAGCTACTGCATTAAGTTGAACCAATTTCTAACACGAGGAACTTTTCAGAACTTGGATTCCATGCTAAGGGGAACAAGTAAATTGCCTCGAGTCAACATTGGCCATGATTTTAAGTTTACAGCATCACCTTCCCATCAGTGGCTATTTCATATGACCATTTCAAGTTCGGGTAGCAGTGGTTCTGGTATTTGCTGAAACCTTCCTGTACCCCCGTAATCCCAGGTATTTCTTCTGGTCTCTGTAGCTCTTTATGCTGAGAGTTACCTGTGGGGACTTGGTGAATGTGACTCACTGATGCATGTGGCTTCTCGTGCTGCTCTTGCAAGTTTTCACTCAATAGGTGGTACACGCGGCCCTTAGAGGAAGCACATGTCCATTTTCCTCCTGATAAAGCATGCGTCTCCCCACTCATCCCCCCATAGAAAGAATCGGAGGGAGGAGAAGGCACCCGGCTTGGGAAAGTGGCCATTCTCTTCAGCAAGAGATAACTGACAAAGGCCACATGCATGGGTAGCTCATACCTATTTTAACAGACTCACTTCTGATCTGTTCCCCAGCAGCCACCTGTGGGTCTTAGGGACTGTGACTATTCAGACGTTCATGATCAAAAAGCCAAGGACTTTGTTCGACACAGGGACACTTCTGCTTTTGTGATGTAGTGAACTTTCCAAAGTAGTATTTCTTGTTTATGTGATGCCATGCTGTCTGCATTGTTTATGACTAACAGATATTTTTTTTCTGCCCATACCAATGTCGTAGAGTTTCCTAACAATTGTTTTCTGTTTCTCCAATTTCTGTTCTTCTTACCAATTTCCCTCCCTTGCCACACACACAGCCCACATGCTCACGGCTGTCTTCTCACTTGCCAAAAAGAGTGAATGTTCTTATTGTATGTTGATGTTGGTGCATGTGGCTTTATGTCATCTCCCCCAAGGAGCAAAGAGATGATGGGCTGCCCTTCAGTCAGCCTTTGGGGATTGCCCACAGCTGGTATATTGTCCCTGTTCCCAGTGACATGGACCCATCTTGCTCCGTTCTCAAGTCTCAGGATACCTTCCTGCAGCTGGATCTGGACATCGCCTGGAGATGGGTTCATTCCGATGCTAACCTGGGTGTGGTAAGCAGCCTTCAACACAATCTGTGATGAATCTCACCTCCTTGCTTCACACCCTTGGGAAGTCCTCTCCTGTATTCTACCAGGCTGGTCTGTGAGGCCAGGACCATATGGCAGAGGCAATGATGCCCCTTCCTAAGTTAGGTTATAACTAGGAGTGCTCTCTCTCTCTCTTTCTGTCTTAGCTCACTCACTCTGGGAAGGCCAGCTGCCATGTTGTATTGAACAGCCCTAGGAGAGACATACATGGCAAGGAGCTAAAGTCGCTGACTTATAGTCAGCAGCAAACTGAGCCCAGCTAACAATCACATGAGTGGATTTGGAAGCAGCCCCCACCAAATCCCAAGATGACTCTAGTGCCAGCCCAGAGATCAAATGCAACCCCACAAAAGAACCTTAGCCAGGATCACATAGTTAAGCCAATCCCAGTTTCCTGACCTACAGAAAGTGTGAGATGTTACCTATTTAAGCCTCTAAGTTTTAGGGTGACTTGTTATACAGCTGTAGCTAACCAATACACCAACCCTCCAGCCTTATTTCCTTAGGTGCCAGTTTGTTCACGCCATTTACCTTCAAAACACAATCGTCCAGACTGACCAATCCAACAGGATCTTACTGCCGTAACTTGTATTTATTACTATATCTCTCCATGTACGCAATCCCTGTGTCAGGAAATCCAATACTAGAACATTGTCTAGCAGTAGGAGGTACCCAATAAATGTGTGCAGAGTTAATGCACAAAGAAGAGGGGTAATATGTCTGCAAGCTCAGACCTCCCACCAGACCCAAGCAAACCAGTCCACCGGAAAGAATATTGAGTGGAATGTGTTCTGAGTCAATCGACGAGCAAACGGTGAGGGTCCCACAGCAAAGGTCACAAAATGCCACACAGCTTCCAAAGAGCACCCTCACTCAGGGTGTCACTGCTCCTGAGAGCTCATGGAGAGTTCGAGTGTGACCCCACCGACCTTTGCTGGTGCGGACAGAGCACCGTGGCCTGTTCCCTCTCCAGGTGGTTGCGCCTCCGGCTGGGTGCTCCCCACCTTTATCCGGGGTCTTTGCCTCTGTTGCTTCTCTCCCACCTCCGAGTGTGCCTCAGAGCACTGCTGTCCTTCCTTATCCTGGGGACTCTGGGCTCCACCCGAGTCAGTTCATGTGGCTCTTCTTGGCAGGAAGCCACAGGTCCAGCCACACTGTACGGGATGTTCTTGTCTCTCTTTGGGGCCAGTTGAGTGAGTCACTCATTCTCGAGTGTGACGTAACTCATCTCCTGTGCCATTCAGCCTCGAGAAAATTATCGGCAGTGACTGTGAGTAGATGTTACACCTGCTGTCGTTCCCACTTCCCCTATGGAGAGGGCAGCATCCTTACTCCAAGCAGCCACTTCCGTGTGTCCAGAGGTTGACCTCTGGGTCGGGGGTGGGCAAAGTCTGACCACTCATGGCTGTTGCCTAACCTTTGTCTGTATCTACTTTTGTCCACAGGAGCAGAGTTGTGTCCTTGCAACAGAGCCCATAGGGCCTGCCAAGATGAAACTATTTACTCTCTGGCCCTTTATAGGCAAAATTTATCAGCCCCTGCTGTCTAGGTCAGGGGATGCCAGGGATTTTGCATTTTACAAGACCATTACCAAAGTGAGACTGGCACGTATGACCATGGTAACAATCCCAAACAACTAACTCACTGACGTTTTACTATTACAAGGTTAGAAACTCATCTTTGTATTGAAGGGGAAAAAATCCCTTCAACTTCATGAATACATTTAATTAGCAATCCACCGGAGTCCTACATTCTCATATTCAGTGTTTCCAACCAATAAAAATGTCACCCAAGCCCAACACTGGTGTGCCAAAGAAGATCATTAGAATTTTAATTAGAACATCAGAGGGTAAGTCCCAACTTTTCTTATTTCCATAGAGTGAGCTGAGTAAGTCGATTGGTCACTGTGATCTCACACTCACCTAAAAAGGGAGGGAGGGAGGAAGAAAGGAAGGAAGGAAGACAGGAAAGACAGAGGGAAGGAAGAAGGGAGAGAGGGAGAGAGGGAAGGGAAGAGGAAGAGTGGGAAGGAAGGAGGGAGAGAACTCACAGGGATGGGCAGTTACCTTGTATCAGTCATTTTATTCTTGCTGCAGCGTTTTTATAGATGAGGTGAGTCAGGCTGAGGGGATGAATCAGCAGCCCTGACACACAGAATTGGCTCAGCTGGGAAGAGAAGCCGTACCTCACAGAGACACTTAGAGGAGACATACACGGTAACCCCGGCAAGTCCAGGTAATGTGGGGGCACAGTAGGGGTAGCCCTTCACCTACAGTGGAGTGACCACTGGGTCTGCCTGCCAGGTGACCCCTGAGATAGCCCCCAAATGGCGATGGGCTCTGCTTGTAGTAATTCTGCTCTGCTCTGAAGGACTCGAATGCCTGGTCTGTGTGGGGAGGTTTGACGGTGAAGGGGACAAAGAGATTGGGTGTGTGGTGGCTCTTTTTCCACCTGGAGAGAATGGGGTGGCCAGGGGTGGGTGGTATAGCGTGAAGGCACAAAAACCTTGTAAACCTGAACGATCATCCAAAGCTCCCACACGTGGTGGTGGGAACGAAAACTCGCCTAGAAAACAGTCTGACAGATCCTCAAACAAAGAAATATAGAGTCAGAGGACCAGCAATCTGCATCTAGCTCTACTCCCAAGAGGAATGAAAAAAGGAAAAAATAAGTTTCCATGTAGAACGGTACAGTAATGTTGCTAAAGTATTATTCCTAATACTTGAAAGGTGGGAGCAACCCAAATGCCTGTCGACGGACAGAAGGACGGACGTGGCACATCCATGCATCGCGTGTCGTTCTTCTACGACGAGGCACGGAGCGCCAACTCTTGGTACAACAGGATGAGCCCTGAAAACATCGTGCTGAGTGACAGAGGCCAGGTGCAAAGAACAGAGTGTACGATTCCGCTGTATGAAAGGTCCGGATTGGGCAAATCTGGAGAGACATTCAGCAGACTGGTAGCTGGTAACAGATGGGGGAAGGGAAGGGGTCGTAACCAAAGGGTATCACATTCTTTCCGGGATGATGGAAATGTTCTAGAACTCACTCTGGGGATGGCTGTGCCCATCTGCGGAATTACTAAGAATCGCCGAATTTGCACGCTTTCCATGAGTGATTTGTGTGCACGTGAATTATGACTCAACAAAGCCGTGGGAGAACATCCGTGCTCACAGCAACACCTGTCTCTTAACCTTCCTTGTTCTCACTTCGCACGCTTTTAGGTTTCACCGTGGAAGCAACCCTGAGAAACTGCCATGGCCTTTCGCAGGACCCTTCCCTCCCACACAGAGCGCATGCACTCAGCTGAAAATAGCTGGGTCTGGCACACATTAGCCCCCCAACCTGAAAACACACGTGTTCTTTGTGTCCTTTAATTGGTACTTGTCAGCAACAGCGAAGGTAACACCGAGAAACAGTCCTTCCCGGGGACTCTGCCCCAGTCCCCCCTCCGCCCTGGCTGGGAGATAATTAAGTTCGATGCTGCGCACTGATTTGAAAGAAAAACCACTGGGGTTTCCTGCGAGCAGGTCTGCTTCAGCACCCCTCCACCCCCTCCCCTGCCGGGAAGTCTGCTTTACACGGAGCCTGAAGGTCATGTGTCTCTTTCACGGTCTCTCCGCCTCCGACTAAATGTTCTGTAAATAATTAGACATTAAAGACGTGCAAATAATAAGGCCGCCATCTTCCATGGGTAAAGGACTAATTACCAGAACTGGGTCTCGCTGATCATTAAATCCCCGGGTCTGAGATGCCCTATCGGGGAAGGACGGGCTGCAGGCTTGTCTAATATTGGTATTTATGGCCCTTTGTTTTCCTGGGAGCAGATGTCTTCCACTCTGTGAGCACACATTCAGGATCTTCTCGTTTCACACTCCCAACCACAAATTATTTAAGTATGAGGGATCTTATATTAACAGTGTTACCTTTAAAAAAAAAAAAAAAAGACTCAAAGGACAGAAATGATGTCAAAGTTGAATTTAAATCCCGGAAGCTGTGGGGTGTGTCCACACAGATGGGAGGAGCCCGGCTCCCAGGGAGGTGGCAGGACCTCATGAATATTCATGGAAGGGAGCTCACACCGGCCAGCACCACTTCCTGGGTGGACCCCCGGCTCCAGCCCCAGGAACGCTGCAGGCCCCCCTCACCCCGCGGGGTCCTCTCTCTCGATCAGAAGATGAAGGCGAAGCTGTTTTCCTGCCGCTCCTCGGAGCCTTCCTCGGAGATCGATGAGACCAATACTTAGATTGTGCTGTGAGTCTCCGGGGACGAGGTCTGGGATGAATATCAGTGATTATTGTCTTAAAGACCTGTTTCCCAACCCTTTTTTTGACAAGCTCTTTCTACTGGGTACCTTCTCAGCCAGCCGGGCCCAGCTTCTGTAAAAGCGAATTAAAATCAATTTTAGTTAAAAAAAAAAATCTATGTGGCAGTAATTGTACCTCGTGGAGTATGGGAAAGGCAGAGGGCCCAGTTGTCTGTCCCAAGGTCAAGTCTGGGAACCCCCCGCCTTACCTGGGACTCCCAGAGGGTGAGGAATGAGAGGAGTGTCACCCGCTCCCCTGTGCCACCGTGCTCCGTGACCCGGACGGGAGGATCCTTCTAGATGGCCTCCTTCTGTCCCAAAGACCCAGGCCGTGGGGTCCTGAGGTTACATTCTGATTTACTGAGGGGGGAGTATCTTTGTGTTTGAGATACAAACGCTGTGATCGCAAGACCTGGCAGACAGATGGATGCCTCTAACTGCGTCTTCCTGTGATTGCCACGCAGGGAACTCACTAACAAAGAGTTTGAAAATAATTAAGGGCTTCTTGGAGAAAGTCACATCAGGTCTGTGTGCAGCGGGAGGAAAAGACTCCCAACATATCTCCGAGTTTGTCAACGCCGCATACCAAAGGCAGAGCAAAAACGGTGTTCAGCTCGGCCCCCCACTCCCTGGCCAGGTCAGCCCTCCGGGCTCTGAGCCGAGCTCACAGTCTAGGTCACCCGGCTTTGACTGTGGGGCGTGGCGGACACCACCACTGAGTGGTTTTCCCCTAACGTGGCCCCATGGATAAGCCTGCCACTCTGGAAGTTCAGAGGGGCCCAGACAGGGACGTCGGCTAACCCGGCTTGAGCATTAGCCCGAAGCTGAAAGCCTGGCAATCTTTCAGCACGCTAACTAGCTTCGAGACAGGCAGACACGGGGACATTAATTTCTGTCACCTGGTTTTCCACTTACAGCCTCAAGGCATGGGCGCTGACCTGCAGTTTGCACTTGGCACTGGGTGTCAGTTTTACAGCAGGTCTTGTCTCGGAGACCCCAGCCCAGTGAGGCCTTCCGGGGCCAGGGGCTGCCTGAGCTGCACACCAGGACCAGGTGCCTCGTTCTCCTGGAGGCTGGGGAGGCGCCCACGCCTTCCCCGGTGACACTGCAGCCCGAGTGTCGCCTAGTATTATTTGTCTCATTTCCTCCTACACAATAAAACAAGCCGGGCCATTAATCTAACACGGATGAATATCATCGCACGCTTTGCTAAGGCCCCACAGCAGATGGGGTTCACTCTGGAAATTATCTTGCTCCTCATTTCATATTAAAATGCTGAGAAAACTCCCAGGAGACGGCGTCAAAGATGAAATTTATCCACTGCTCTGCCTTTGCTAATTTGGTAAGAGTTCTGATCTCATTTGCAGGGCTTAATATAGAAATTCATTGAACCTGAACAGACACATACAGCGTAGAATTTACGCGATGCCATTTTCTGTGATGTGTGGCAGAAAATATATACAGGCGTGTGGTCATCTTGTAGACACATGTGAGACATATCCTGTGTGTATATACATTTGTATATATGAGTCAAAATTTCTGAGACAAAAATGCACGAAGCTCCTAACAGCATCAGGTTTTCCAAATTCCTCCTCATGATTTTCCCTGATTTCCAACAGAGAGCTATGGTGTTTTAGAGGGTAAACATTCTATACTGAAAGAAGATATTATGATTCTATGTCCTTATCCTCTCGTGTCAAGCACATACTGTGAGATGAGAATTCTAATTTTGGAAATGTACCGTGAGCACGCAGTGTGGACTGTTTGTAATGCTGTTGGGCAAACAGACAAATTGATAGGACTTGGCCATCTGCTAAAAGACTCAGTTTTGTGTGTTGTCAGGCAGTTTCGGGGAGTGCTGCAATCAGAATGGCCTATCATGACCGTGTGGCCGGGCCTCTCAAATTAGCACTTTCCCGGGGCATCTGGGAGGCTCAATGAGTTGAGTGTCCAACTCTTGGTTTCAGCTCGGGTCATGATCTCACGGCTCATGGGATTTGGCTGACAGCATGGAGCCTGCTTGGGATTCTCTCTCTTCCTCTCTCTCTCTGCCGCCTCTTGCTTGCATGTTCTCTCTCTCAAAATAAATAAACTTAAAACATATTTTTAAAAAATTAGGACTTTCCCAGGCCTGGGATCTCTGTATCACCCCCCTCCCCCCCGCCCTCAGAGCTGTGTTTTATTTCCTGCCCTTTTTCTTTTAATCCCTTGGTTGAACTAAAATGTAAGAACAGCTCAAATGGAAAAGACAGGGCAGGATTTAATGGTAATTTTAGAGCAGTGTTTAGAAATGAGTGACTATTTCCTTTAAAGGTGTACAGAGTATGCATCTATTTCAGCCCCTGGTAGTTCAACTCCAGTGTCTGAATTTCTCAGATTTGGCTGCGAAGAAAGAAAAACCCCTGCTTGCTGTCATTGCCCCCAGGACGTGAGGGGGTGTAACGAAGCACAGCATGCGGGAGAATCAGAGCCGAAGAGCTCAGTATATCTAGTCCGAGATGGTCCAGGTTTATAGCCAGTTTTATGGTCTCAAAGCAGTGTTCTTATGGCAACAGCACAGTTGTGTATACTTTAACATGGACAGGAAGTGCAGGACAACTCGATGGAACTTAGTGCAGCCCTTTACTAAAATGTATTAAAGAGATCACTGGCGGTGACTTATGTTACTCTGTCATAGTTAAGAATTTGTTGTCCTCGGTGAATGCAGAGATCGCGGGCTAACTACGGTGTGTGTGGTTGATAATCAGGTGAATTGGTGACCTCACGCTGGAATGCCTAGGTTCCGATGGGGGCCGGCACACATTACCATGAACATAGTTGACTTGAACAGAACACATTTTTGTTTGTTTGTTTGTTTTGCAGTGATGGAAGATGAAATACAAAATGGTTCTTGCTGCATGAAACTAAATGTGTTGTCAAGGCTGCATTGCTTCTGAAGGCTGTAGGGGATCATCGGCCCTTGAACAACATCCCTTCAACAGTGAGGTCTGCTTCGAATCTCAGCACGTGATAGGGTCCTTGTAGATGTAGTGAGTGAAATTAAGGTGATATCATACTGGCTTAGCATGGGCCATAATACAGGTTTTGATGACCTTCAAAAAGGCTGACACAGAGACACAGAGAGATGCGGAGAGAACACCGTGTGAGGAAGGGATGCCTCTATGCACCAAGGGAGGTCAAGGACTGCCAGAGTGGGGGAGGGAAAATCTCCCATGACCTTCAAGGTTCTTCTAGCTGGATTAAGAGTCAAACTGACAGGAGTCAGATTAACAGGAGAAAATAAAATTTAACTTTGCATATATGGGGAGCCCACATAGACACAATTTCCAAAGATAGTCAGGCTAAATGATGTATATAAGTCATCCTGCACTAAGGAGAAGGGGTGGACGTCTGGGTCTTCGAAGAGAAGGAATGCAACACACCGGAAGAAGAAATAGAGTGAACGTTTGGTACACAGATGTGTGCTGGGCCACTGAGAAACAGTGGGACGTTGGGGTCTTTGCTCGAACAGGCTTTGCTAGGTTCCGCCTTGTCCATCTCCCTAGGGCATATTACATTATAGTTACCTATGGTGACAGCTCTCTTTCTGGCACAAGTGCTCTATCTAAAATTTTCTAGGCAGCTGTGCGGTTTCTTCCTGAATCTTTTGGAGCTTGATTGATTTCAACTCGGCATAATCTGCACATCAGGGTAGCCCATCTTGGGGTGGTCTGCCCTTGACCCCTGCACCAACAATCGCCACCAGCTGGAAGAGGCAAGAAAGGATCCTCTCCTAGAGCCTCTCCTAGAGCAATAAAGGATGACCCTGCCGAAACCTTGAATGTGAACTCTGCCTATTGAACTGTGAGATAATAATTTTCAATTATTTTTAACTCACTCACACTTATGGTTATTTTCTCTAACAATCCTGGAAACCTAATACAGGAAAAGTCCATTCCTTTTAGAGGCTGCCTGCATTCCTTGGATCCTGCCCTCCCTCTTCTATCTTCAAAATCAGCCATGTTAAGTTCAAGTCCTCATATTGCATCTCTCTGACCTTCCTCTGTCACTAAATCCATCTCTGACCAGGGCCAGGAAAGATTCTCTGACATTAAGAGCTCATATGATTAGCTTAAGTCCACTGGGATAACCCAGGACAATCTCCCCTCTCCAAGTTGGTCATCACAACCACATCTACAAGGTTCCATGTAAGGTGACATGCTGGCAGATGCCAGGGGTTGCGGACAGACATCTCTTGAGAGTGGGTGAAGCATTATTCTGGCAGAAAAGAACACTCTGTATGAAAATCAAAACCGTGAGCAATGTTACTTATGCTAAAACAGCTCAACAGCTCTGGAGTACTTATTATTCAATGCTTATTCACAGATGAGTGTTGGGTGGTACCAGAAGAAGAATAAAAAATGAAGGAGGCAAATTTCTTTCTTTACAGAGTCATATTCTAGTGGAGGAGTAGATAGGATAAATGAATCTCATCATAGCTACAAAGGCATTTACTATTTAATGGCAAAGAAAGCCCAGTAGACTCTCTGAAATGTCATATGGCTCCTTCATTAGAGTCTGCAGAATAGGATTCCAGCCGTGAGACAGGACGCTGGGCAACCTGGCTCTGTGGTGAGCCAGGCAGCGGTCCACGGGGAGCAAGCTGGAGAAGACCTCACACTGTGGGTCTCAAGAAGACATCTGATCCAAAGTTTCCATAATGTGCAGTGTAAGCAAGAGAAAAAACGAGATTCCAAACAGAACAGCGGGAGCAAGAAAACTGAGGCATGGTAGTTCACGGAAAATACACGGCGATCAGGTGGGACTTTTTGACAGGATCCAGTTTCAGAATAAGGTGCGTTTTAATTTTCTCTTCTTACCAGGGGTGGCAGCGCTCCGAAGATGCTGTTCTAGGTGGATTTCTCTTTGCCTTTTAGTCATTTCCTAGTGAGAAGCGCGGTCAATGGCAGACTGCACTAAATTATTTTCCAAAAACAAATCCAGTGCTCTTTTCTCTTAAGTTTTTTTTTCACGTATTTAATATAAAATTGTAGTTGTGAGCCTCACAATAAAATAACCACATATGTACAACCGACGAAGGTAAAGAAATCCACTAAGGGTACCTTTGGTCTTCAGGTCGTGAGCGGACTGACAAGGAGAAAGCACATGAAATGAGAGAGAGAGACTTACCTTTTTTTAAAAAAAAATGTTTATTCATTTTTGGAGAGAGAAAGAGAGAGAGAGTTTGGGGGGGAGGGGCAGAGAGAGAGAGGAACAGAGGATCCCAAGCGGGCTCTGTGATGACAGCAGAGACCCCAAAACGGGGCTCGAACTGACAAACCATGAGATCATGACCTGAGCCAAAGTTGGATGTTTAACCAACTGAGCCACACAGGTGCTCCAAGAGACAGAGTTACCTTTAAAACAGGCGTAAAATAAGACTTATACTTCATATATATTTAGGTAATTATGAAAGGTGTGTGCGACATCTGCCACTGAGCCGATGTCAAGTCCAAAATGTGTAGAAAAGACCAAACACAGCCCCACGCCACCCACTGGTCCTTGACATCCTTGATCTGAGCCTTGGAAACCTTCCAATGCCTCTGGCCTCACCAGAGGCTTCGGGAAAGTAAGCCTAGGGATGACTTCCACCCCAGAGTCATTCGGAAACATCAGTGTTAGATTTCTTCCAGATAGAATAAGATGGACAATTTAAGTCCATTCCAAGGGGGAATGTGGTAAATGCCCGTTAAGGTTTAGGATCCACAAATGCCTTTGGATCTGTTTTCTTTGGGTGCTTTGCCAACAACAAGGTATCAAGGTATCCTTTCGATGTCGGTTGACCCTGAATGGGTTTTAAATGCTCCTAATACAATCAATGTAACCAAATGAAAGCTCCCTTAGGCTGAGGTGCTATCTGCCTCTGGGCGCTATGGTCTGGGAGTCTAGTTCTGGAACAAGAGAATGGACCCCCTGACCGTGAGGTCCCCACACCTGCTCCGAGGGAGGTGTGAGCCGGCTCCCTGCACGGTGGCTGTTCGGGCCCCTGGGTGCGGTTGCATGTTGGTGCCTATGACCCCGAGGGCATATACACAGCCTTATCCTATACACAGCCTGGTGTATCCCCAGGCGTTAGGGAGAAAAACAATCTGACAGATGGGAATCCAAAAGAATGCAAAAACAAAACAAACATTAAGTGAAACCAAAGATTAATTTAAAAAAAAAAGAGGCCAGGCCTGAGTGCCAGGCTAGGTGATGGGGGCCCAGTGAAAAGATCATACCCTTCCCAAGCTGTCATCGGGTGAAGTGTGGGTGCCCTCCAGCCACAGATGCCAGGGATCACTGAGGATGTCATTTTCCACTCTGGCAACCCCCCGCCACATTGTGGGTTTCCCCTCCAGACAGGGAGAGACCCTCGGGCTGCGGTTACCACTCTGAGTCAAGAAACGTCCTGCCAGCCCCGTCCTCCCTCCCAGGAGCTTGCAGGCATCAGGACCTCAGGAGAGGAGAGGGTCAGGGGGCTTGGGAGGAGGGGCTAGACCTCTGCCCACTTCCCACGTGGGTCATCTGCCGCACCCCACCCCTTTCCCCCGTATGTCCCCGTGGCCGAAGGAGGCAGACGCTAGTGCCAGGGTTCATGGGGTGAGTACCCCCTGTGTCTGCCTCTCTTGTGTGTCCTATCAGCACAGGGACCCTTGTGTGGTGGCTGTGTCCCTCCCCTGCCCTAACCCTCTGGATGTTTAGGGAGTTTTCTGGATGGACCGTGAGGGTATCAGGCTGACTGAAATAAATCAGACAGAGAAAGGCAAATACTATGTGATCCCGCTTATATGTGGAATCTAAAAAACAAAACAAATAAACAAAGAAAAAACCAGAAACAGACTCATAAATACAGAGAACAAATGGATGATTGCCAGAGGGGCACTAAAGATTGGGGGTGGGGGTGGGGAGGGAGAAATAAGTGGATGGGATTCAAGGATATAAACTTCCAGCTATAAAAAAACTTAATGTTTATTTATTTTTGAACGAGAGAGACAGACAGATAGAGCAGGAGCAGGGGCGGGGCAGAGAGAGGGAGACACAGAATCTGAAGCAGGCTCCAGGCTCTGAGCTGTCAAGACATAGCCCAATGCGGGGCTCGAACCCACGAACGTGAGATCATGACCTAAGCCAAAGTCGGAGTCTTAACTAACTGAGCCCCCCAGGCGCCCCAAAATTTCCTGTTATAAAATACGTCAAGGGGTTGAGGAGCACAGCATAGGGAGTATGTTGTCCCTCATGCTGTTGAAAACAAAAAGGAGCAAGCCTACGGTAAACCAGATTTCCCTGCTTGCTCGGATGGGTTTGCACATACCAAGTCACTTATTTAACTATATCCTGCTCATCTCCAGCCTGCACCTGCACCCACACATCCACACCCGCAGGGAATTTCATCATAGAACTTCTCGTCCTCGGAACTCAGAGCCGGCTTCACGTCCCCCGGATCTGCCTTGTGATTTCTAACTTGCTGGTCCTGACCCAGTTGTCCACTAACAAAGCTGGAAGGTGAGTTTCTTACAGCGGTGGCCAGAGGGCTGCCGGGCACACACTCCAAAAGGCTCCCCACTGGGCCTCCCTACAGTACAGATTCCGGAGTTTCCGGGAAGGAAGACAGAGAGCGTGGCCCAAGCTGAGGGCAGGAAAGCCCACAAGAGGGAATGCGCGTGCCTTGTCCTTGCTTGGGGCTGTGGGTTGAATTAGGTTCCCCCAGGGGACGTGTCAAGCCCTCACCTCCAGCACCCGGAATGTGACCTTATCTGGAAATAGGGTCCCTGCAGATGAAATGAAAGATAAAGCCTTCCTGGAGGGCAGTGTGCCCAAAATGTGCTGGCCCAGTGTCCCCGTGGGGAGACGGCGTGTAGGACTGAGGAGGGACCGGGAGACGAAAGCCGTGATGCGGCTGCACGGGAGGAGGGCCCCGGACCAGCAGCCACGATCAGGGGCTCAGAACGCTCGTGAGGAAGTGGTCCACCCAGCGCCCCCAGAGGGCGGGCACAGCCTGCCGACACCTGGATCTCGGACTCCTGGCCTCCAGAGCTGTGAGGCAGTAAACCCTCGATGTCATCAGCCTCCCATATTGCGACACTTTGCTGGGACACGTGGGGTCTGACAAGGGCCCTCTCTCTCCCGGGTGGCAATGAGCGAGTTCAGGTGAATTTAATGTCTCTCGGGAGCAATGGTTTCTCTGAAAACTAGATCTGATTGTGCCTTCTCTCTTGAACTAATTTAAAATATTCATGGGGCGCCTGGGTGGCTCAGTCGGTTGAGTGTTGACTTCGGTTCAGGTCATGATCTCACGGTTCATGAGTTCGAGCCCCGCGTCGGGCTCTGTGCTGACCACTAGCTTAGAGCCTGGAGCCTGCTTCAGATTCTGTGTCTCTTTCTCTCTCTGCTCTTCCCCTGTCCACGCTCTGTCACTCTCTGTCTCTTAAAAATAAATACATGTAAAAAAATTATAAAAATAAATAAATAAAATGGTTAACTTTGGATCTTCCCACCTACATTTGGCTGACTTTCCTCAGGACCCTTAGCGGGGTACCCCGTCTCCCCAAGTCTGTTTGCATCTTACTGCGGCTCAGTAGACTTACTGCTGTCTACTCATCAGGTTACCTACATTCAACGGTGGTGGTCTGCCTGCCATCGCTCGTTACTGGCCCCTGCGCAGAACCTAGAACATACGTGGAATGGACTGGAAACCATCCCTGGCGCCAGCGAGACCGCACCCCCCTCTGCCAGTCTTGGAATATGTTCAGCATCTAGACTGATGGAGTTTGGTCAGCAAGAAGTCCTCACCTCTTCGTATATCATTCCCTCAGGCTTTTCGCCAGGTCTCTGGTGAAACAAAAATGGACCAGACTCTTCTCTCCGAGTTAATCAGGATACGCTGACAAAACACGGCACCTGCCAAGAAAGGAGAGTTTGCCAGTTCCCCGGATGCACATGGCTGTGGGGACTCTACTGCATGCCAGCTCCGCTCTTACACTCTCTGTCCCTCATCTCCACCCAAGCTGGGGTGTGGAACAGCCCTTCGTGGGGGACATGGGACAGGGCGTAGTGCAGGCCAGATACGTCACATGTTATCTCAATGCAAAGAACGGTCTTCCTGTTACCCTAGTCGGAGCCATTCGCTTATAAAATCAGGCATTTTTGTTGCATGAGGAGAGGACATCCCCCGACTGACTTCTGTTGTCCTTCTCCCACTG
Organism: Helogale parvula; assembly: GCA_004023845.1. NCBI lineage: Eukaryota > Metazoa > Chordata > Mammalia > Carnivora > Herpestidae > Helogale > Helogale parvula. The sequence goes on from PJEM01002018.1 coordinate 259,674, forward strand.
TTCTGTGTGTCTGTGGCTCTGCCTGCATGACCCTTGGCCTTGGTCAGCCGAGGGCCACCTGTCACAGCTCAGACTACAGCACAGATGAGCTCCGGGACCTCCGTGATCAGAGATCCCCCCCAAAC
>PJEM01002019.1:0-42762 GCA_004023845.1 Helogale parvula
TTCGTCAGGTGATGGACATTTAGGCTCCTTCCATGTTTTGGCTATTGTTGACATTGCTGCTATGAACATTGGGGTACATGTGCTCCTATGCATCAGCATTTCTGTCTCTCTTGGGTAAATCCCCAGCAATGCTATTGCTGGGTCATAAGGGAGTTCTATGGATAGTTTTTTGAGGAACCTCCACACTGTTTTCCAGAGCAGCTGCACCAGTTTACATTGCCACCAACAGTGTAAGAGGGTGCCCATCTCTCCACACCCTCTCCAACATCTATAGTCTTTTGATTTGTTCATTTTAGCCACTCTGACTGGCGTGAGGTGGTATCTCAGTGTGGTTTTGATTTGTGTTTCCCTGATGATGAGTGATGTTGAGCATCGTTTTATGTGTCTGTAGGCCATCTGGATGTCCTCTTTGGAGAAGTGTCTGTCCATATCTTCTGCCCATTTCTTCACAGGAGTATTTGTTTTGTGATTGAAAGAGAAATTAAGAAACTGATCCCATTCACGATTGCACGAAAAACCATCAAATACCTAGGAATAAACCTAACCAAGGATGTAAAAGACCTATATGATGAAAACTATAGAAAACTTATGAAAGAGATCGAAGAATACACCAAGAAATGGAAAATATTCCCTGTTCATGGATCGGAAGAATAAACATTGTGAAAATGTCATTACTACCCGAAGCAATCTACACATTCACTGCAATCCCCATCAAAATTGCACCAATATTCTTCTCAAAACTAGAACAAACTATCCTCAAATTCATATGGAACCACAAAAGACCCCATTTAGCCAAAGTTATATTGAAGAAGAAAATCAAAACGGGAGGCATCACAATCCCAGACTTTAGCCTCTACTACAAAGCTGTCATCATCAAGACAGTATGGTATTGGCACAGAAACAGACACATAGACCAATGGAATAGAATAGAGAATCCAGAGCTGGTCCCACAAATGTACTGTCAATTAATTTTTGACAAAGCAGGAAAGAGTATCCAATGGAAAAAGACTGCCTCTTTAGCAGGTGGTGCTGGGAGAACTGGACAGCAACATGTAGAAGAATGAAACTAGACCAGTCTCTTACACCATACACAAAAATAAAATAAAAATGGCTGAAGGACCTGAATGTGAGACAGGAAACCATCAAAACCCTCGAGGAGAAAGTAGGGAAAAACCTCCTAGACCTCCACCGCAGCAATCTCCTACATGACACATCCTCAAAGGCAAGGGAAATTAAAGAAAAACTGAACCCTTGGGACTTCATCAAGATAAAAAGCTTCTGCAAGGCAAAGGAAACAATCAAGAAAACTAATAGGCAACCGACAGAATGGGAAAAGATAGTTGCAAATGACATATCAGATAAAGGGCTAATATCGAAAATGTACAAGGAAGTCACGAAACTTTACAATGTCTTTTCTTAATTTAAACCCTCAAAAAAGTCGTGATAGAAGGAACATACTTAAACATCATAAAAGACATATATGAAAAGCCCACAGCTAGTATCATCCTCAATGGGGAAAACTTGAGAGATTTTCCCCTGAGATAAGGAACATGACAGGGATGTCCACTCTCACCATTGTGGTTTAACATAGTGTTGGAAGTCCTAGCATTAGCAATCAGACAAGAAAATGAGATAAAAGTTATAAAAATTGGCAAAGAAGAAGTCAAACTTCCACTTTTTGTAGAAGACATAATACTCTACATGTCTTCATGTAGACTTCATGAACCCAAAAGACTTCACCAAAAGACTCCTAGAACTGATATGTGAATCCGCAAAGTTGCAGGATATAAAATCAATGTAAGAAATCGGTCACATTTTCATACACCAACATTGAGGCAACAGAAGGAGAAATACAGAAACTAATCCCATTTACAATTCTAGAAAGAACCATAAAATACCTAGAAATAAACCTAACCAAAGATGTAAAAGATGTGTATGATGAAAACTATAGAAAACTCATGAAGGAAATTGAAGAAGACACAAAGAAATGGAAAAACATTCCATGCTCATGGTTTGGAAGAATAACTATTGCTAAAATGTCAATATTACCCAAAGCAATCTAGACAATCAATGCAATCCCAATCAAAACTGCACCAGCCTTCTTCTCAAAACTAGAATAAATAACCCTAAAATTTGTAATAAACCACAAAAGACCCTGAATAGTCAAGTAATATTGAAGAGGAAAAGCAAAACGGGGGGCATCACAATCCCAGACTTTAGCCTCTACTACAAAGTTGTCATCATCAAGACAGTATGGTATTGGCACAAAAACAGACACATAGACCAATAGAATAGAATAGAGAACCAGAATTGGACCCACAAATGTATGGCCAACTAACATTTGATGAAGCAGGAAAGAGCATCCAATGGAAAAAAAGTCTCTTTAACAGATAGATGGTGCTGGGAGAACTGGACAGCAACATACAGAAGAATGAAATCAGACCACTTTGTTACATCATACACAAAAATAAACTAAAAATAGGTGAAAGACCTCAATCTAAGACAGGAAAACATCAAAACCATAGAGGGGAAACCAGGCAACAATTTCTTTGCCCTCAGCTGCAGCAATTTCTTACTCGACATATCTGCAAAGGTGACGGAATTGAAAGCAAAAATTAACTATTGGGACCCCATCAAGATAAAGGGCTTCTGCACTGCAAAGGAAACAATCAATGGAACTAAAAGGTAACTGACAGAATGGGAAAAGATATTTGCAAATGACATATTGGATAAGGATCTAGTATCCAAAATCTATAAAGAACTTAGCAAACTCCACACCCAAGAAACAAATAATCTAGTTTAGAAATGGGCAGAGGACATGAATACACACTTTTCCAAAGAAGACATCCAGATGGCCAACAGACACATGGAATGATGCTCAACATCACCGATCATCAGGGAAATACAAATCAAAGCCACATTGAGGTACCACCTCACCCTGGTCAGAGTGGCTAAAATGAACATATAAGGAAAGTATAGTTGCTGGCAATAATGTGGAGAAATGGGAACCCTCTTGCACTGTTGGTGGGAGTGCAAACTGGTGCAGCCACTTTGGAAAACATTGAGGAGGTTTCTCAAAAAATTAAAAATAGAACTAGCCTGGGGCACCTGGGTGGCTTAGTTGACTTTGGCTTAGGTCAGGATCTCGCAGTTTGTGGGTTGGAGCCCCATGTTGGGTTCTGTGCTGACACCTCAAAGGCCGGAGCCTGCTTTAGATTCTGTGTCTCCTCTCTCTGCCCTTCTCCCACTCGTAGCCTTCTATTTCAGAAATGAATAAATATTTAAAAAATTAAAAAAATTAGAAATACCCTAAAACCCTGCACAGCACTACTAGGAATTTACCCAAGGGATGCAGGAGTGCGGATGCATAGGAGCACATGTACCCCATAGCAGCGCTTTCAACAATAGCCAAATTATGGAAAGAGTCTAAATTCCACCAACTGTTGAATGGATAAAGGGGATGTGGTTTATATATACAATGGAATACTACTTGGCCAATGAGAAAGAATAAAATCATGCTATTTGCAGCAATGTGGATGGAACTGGAAGATATTATGTTGAGTGAAATAAGTCAGTCAGAGAAGGACATATATGTTTTCACTCATATGCAGATCTTGAGAAACTTAACAGAAGTTCATGTGTGAAGGGAAGGGGAAAATAGTTACAGAGAGGGAGGAAAGCAAACCACGAGGAACTCCTAAATACAGAGAACAAACAGGATGAATTGGGGGTGGGGAAGAGGGGGAAATGGGTGACTGGGGATTGAGGAGGGTACTTTTTGGAATGAGCATTAGGTGTTTTATGTAAGCAAATTTGACAATAAATTATATTAAAAAAATTTTAATGTGAACACTAATATATATATTTTATATATATATATATATATATATATATATATATATATATATATATATATATAGTTTGTCTGGGGGCGCCTGGGTGGCTCAGTCGGTTAAGTGTCTGAATTTGGGTCAGGTCATGATTTCATGGTTCAGGGATTTGAGCCCCTCATCAGGCTGTGTACTGATAGCTTGGAACCTGAAGCCCGCTTTGTATTCTGTGTCTCCCTCTCTCTGTCTCTCCCCCACTCATGCTCTGTCTCTCAAAAATGAAGAAACGTTAAAAATTATTTTTAAATGTGGTTTGTCTGATATAGGTATTGCTACTCTGACTTTCTTTTGACCTCTATTAGCATGATAGATTGTTGTCTATCCCCTCACTTTCAATCAGTAGGTGTCTTTAAGTCTAAAATGAGTCTCTTGTAGACAGCATACAAAACGACCCTGTTTTGCTTATTTGTATTTGTTTTTAATCCATTATGTTACCCTGTGGCTTTTGATCACAGCATTTACATTTACATTCAGAGTGACTATTGAAAGATATGAATTTAGTGCCATTGTGTTACCTGTAGAGTTGGTGTTTCTGGTGATCTTCACTGGTCCTTTGTAGTCTTGTTGCTTTGGTAATCTTTTTTTTTTCTTCTTTTCTCCATTCAGGGAGATCTCCTTAAGGTTTCTTGCAGGGCTGATTTAGTGGTCACGAACTCCTTTAATTTTTGTTTGCCTGGGAAACTCTTTATCTTCTTCTATTCTGAATGAGAGCCTTGATGGGTAAAGAATTTTTGGTTGCATATTTTTCCTACTCAGCACATTGAATATTTCCTGTCTCCCCCTCTGGCCTGCCATGTTGCAGTGACAGGTATGCTGCTGACCTTATGTGTTTACCCTTGTAGGTTAAGTACCTTTTTTCCCTATGGAATTTCAGAATTCCCTCTTTAATTTTGTAGTTTGGAGGTTTCACTATAGCATCTCATTGTGTTGACCTGTTTTTGTTCATTTTGAGAGTTTCTGTGTCTTTTGGACTTGAATGTCTCCTTCCTGCCTCAGATTAGGGGTATTATAATTTGTTCAAATAAACCGTCTACCCCCTTTTCCCACTTTTGTGGGATTACTGTGATAAGGATATTGTTTTATATCATGGAGTCATTAAGTTCTCTCTTTCCTTGTGATCTAATAATTTCCTTTCCCTCTTTTTTCAGCTTCATTATTTTCCATAATTTTATCTTCATCTTCTGTATTACCTTTTCTTTTATCTACTTCTCCCGGTCTCATGGTGACTGTATCCAGTTTATTTTATATCTCAGTTACAGCATTTTAAAATTTCATCCTGAGTAGTTTTTAGGTCTTTGGTCTCTGCAGCAAGGCTTTCTCTAGTGTCTTCTAAGCTTTTGCAAGCTTAGCTAGTAGTCTTATAACTTTTTTTTTTTTTAATTCTTGTTTGGATATATTGCTTGTATCTGTTTTGAGCAAGTTCCTGATTGTGATTTTTTCTTTCTTTTTTTTTTCTGAGCATCTACGTATTTTATTTTATTTATTTATTTTTAATAGTTTATTGTCAAATTGGTTTTCATATAACACCCAATACTTCTCCCCACAAGTGCCTCCGACCATGACCATCACCCCCTCCCTCCCTCCCCCTCCCCCTTCAGTCCATGGTTCGTTTTCAGTATTCAGTAGTCTCCCTTGATCTGTGTCCCTCACTCTCCCCAGCTCTCTTTCCCCCTTCCTCTCCCCATGGTCCCCTGCAAGGTCTCTCCTGTTAGACCTATGAATGCAAACATACGGTATCTATTCTTCTCTGCCTGACTTATTTCACTTAGCATGACACCCTCAAGTGCCATCCCCTTTGCTACAAATGGCCATATTTCATTCTTCCTCGTTGCCATATAGTACTCCATTGTATATATACACCACATCTTCTTGATCCACTCGTCAATTGATGGACATTTAGGCTATTTCCATGATTTGGCTATTCTAGAAAGTGCTGCTATGAACATTGGGGTACATGTGCTCCTATGCATCAGCCCGTCTGTATCCCTTGGGTAAATCCCTAGCAGTGCTATTGCTGGGTCATAGGGGAGTTCTATGGATAGTTTTTTGAGGAGCCTCCACACTGTTTTCCAGAGCGGCTGCACCAGTTTACATCCCCACCAACAGTGTAGGAGGGTGCCCATTTCTCCACATCCTTGCCTGCATCTATATTCTCTTGATTTGTTCATTTTAGCGACTCTGACCAGTGTGAGGTGGTATCTCAGTGTGGTTTTGATTTGTATTTCTCTGATGATGAGTGATGCTGAGCATCATTTCTTGTGCCTGTTGGCCATCTGGATGTCCTCCTTGGAGAAGTGTCTATTCAGGTCTTCTGCCCATTTCTTCACTGGATCATTCATTTTTCGTGTTTGGAGTTTAGTGAGCTCCTTGTATATTTTGGATACTAGCCCTTTATCTGATATGCCATTTGCCACTATCTTTTCCCATTCTGTCAGTTGCCTGTTAGTTTTTTTGATTGTTTCCTTTGCCTTGCAGAGCTTTTTATCTTATATTTCTCCTTTTAATGGAGTCTTTGGTTATAGAATCAATGTAATGTTGGCCCTGTAGAATGAGTTTGGAAATTTTTCTTCTATTACTAGTTTTTGGAACAGTTTGAGAGAAATAGGTATTAACTCTACTTTAAATGTCTGCTGGAATTTATCTGGGAAGCTATCTGTCCTAGGATTTTTGTTTGCTGGGGAGATTTTTGATTATTGGTCCAATTTCTTTGCTGTGTATGGGTTTACTCAAATTTTCTGTTCCTTCCTGTTTCAGTTTTAGTAGTGTGGGTTTCTAGGAATTTGTCAGTTTCTTCTAGATTGCCCCGTTTCTAAGCACATGAATTTTCATAGTACTCTCTTATAATTGATTGTATTTCTGTAGTGTTGATTGTGATATCTCCTCTTTCATTCATGATACTATCTATTGGGGGACTTTGTTCTTTCTGAGAAGTTTTTTTCAATTTTATTTATTCTTTCAATGAACCAGCTGTTAGTTTTGTTGTCCTTTCCTTTCCTTTCCTTTCTTTTTCTTTCTTTCTTTCTTTCTTTCTTTCTTTCTTTCTTTCTTCCTTTCTTTCTTTCTTTCTTTCTTCCTTTCTTCCTTCCTTCCTTCCTTCCTTCCTTCCTTCCTTCCTTCCTTCCTTTCTTTCTTTCTTTCTTTCTTTCTTTCTTTCTTTCTTTCTTTCTTTCTTTCTTTCTCTGTAGCATTTATTCCTGCTTTAATCTTTATTATTTACCTTCTTCTACTTGCTTTAGATTTTCTTTGATGTTCTTTTTCTAGCTTCTTTAGGTGTAATGTTATGCTGTATATTTGGGACTTTTCTTACTTCTTAGATAGGCCTGAATTGCAATATATCCCTTTTAGGACTGCCTTTGCTACATCTCAAAGGTTTTGATTCTCATGTTTTCATTTTCATTGGTTTCCATGTATTTAAAAATATATTCTTTAATTTCCTGGTTAAACCATTCATTCTTTAGTAGGATGTTCTTTAATCTTCATATGTTTGAGGACTTTTCAATGTCTTGTCTTGTGGTTGGCTTTATGTTTCATAGCAATGTGATCTGAAAAAATGTATGGTATGATCACAATCTTTTATGCCTGTTGAGGGCTGATTTGTGACCCAGTATGTGATCTATTCTGGAGAATGTTGCACGTGTACTTGAGAAGGATGCATATTCTGCTGATTCAGGACGGATTGTTCAGAAAATATTTTTTAAGTCTATCTGGTCCATTGCATCTCTCAAAGCCATTGTTTCTTTATTGGTTTTCTGCCTAGGTTATCTGTCCATTGGTATAAGTGGGGAATTAAAGTCCCCTACTATTATGGTATTATTACCAATTAATTTATGTTTCTGATCAATTGACTTATATATTTGGGTGCTCCTAATTCGGGCACATAAATGATTACAATTGTTAGAACTTCTTGATGGATAGATCCCTTAATTATGATATAAGGCCCTTCCTCATCTTTTGTTGTGGTCCTTGTTTTAAAATCTAGTTTGTCCAGGGGCACCTGGGTGGCTCAGTCGGTTAAGCGTCCAGCTTCTGCTCAGGTCATGACCTCACAGTTCGTGGGTTCGAGCCCCACGTCAGGCTCTGTGCTAACAGCTAGCTCAGAGCCTGGAGCATGCCTCAGATTCTGTGTCTCCCTCTCTCTCTGACCCTCCCCTGCTCATGCTGTCTCTCTCTGTCTCTCAAAAATAAATTAAAAAACATTAAAAAAATCTTTAAAATCTAGTTTGTCCAATATAAGTATTGGTAGTCCAGCTTTCTTGTGAGGCCCATCAGCATGATAGATGTTTCTCCATCCTCTCACATTCAATCTGTAGGTTTCTTTAGGACAAAAATGAGTCTCCTATAAGCAGAGTATAGATGGATCTTGTTTCTTTTTATCTACTTTAAAAAAAATAGTTTATTGTCAAGTTGCCAACATGCAGTGTATACCGTATAGTCTTGGCTTCAGGTAGATTCCTGTGATGAATTACCTACATACAATAGCCAGTGCTTATCCCAACAAGCATTCTCCTCAATGCCCATCTCCCATTTTCCCTACCCCACCCTCCAATAGTCATCAACCCTCAGTTTGTTTTCTGTATTTGAGAGTCTCTTATGGTTTGCCCCCCTCTCTCTTTGTAAATAATTTTTTTCTTACCTTCTCCTATGATCTTCTGTTAAGATTCTCAAATTCCACATTAACAGTGAAACCATATGATCTCTGTCTTTTTCTTACTGACTTATTTCACTTAATATAATACCTTCCAGTTCCATCCACGTTGTTTCAAATAGCAGTAGTTCACTCTTTTTCATTGTCAAGTAATATTCCATTGTGTGATAGTACATCTTTTTTTTTCATAGTTTATTGTCAAATTGGTTTCCATACAACACCCAGTGCTCTTCCCCACAAGTGCCCTCCTCCATCACCACCACCTCTTTTCCTCCCTCCCCCTTCCCCTTCAACCTTCAGTTCGTTTTCAGTATTCAATAGTCTCTCAAGTTTTGCGTCCCTCTCTCTCTCCAGTTCTCTTTCCCTCGTCCCCTCCCCCTGGTCCTCCATTAGGTTTCTCCTGTTCTCCTGTTAGACCTATGAGTGCAAACATATGGTATCATTCCTTCTCTGCCTGACTTATTTCGCTTAGCATGACATCCTCGAGGTCCATCCATGTTGCTATGAATGGCCAGATTTCATTCTTTCTCATTGCTGGATGCAAGAATTCATGAAAATTATAACCTCTTGTTTTCTCAGCCAGTGCCTTTTGGGATATCTTTTTCTTTTTCTTTTTAAATTTTTTTAATGTTTTTTCCTTAAATTTATTTTAGAGAGACAGAGTGAGCAACGGGGGAGAGGGGCGTCAGAGAGGGAGGGAGATCCAGAATCTGAAGACAGGGTCCAGGCTCTGAGCTAGCTGTCAGCACAGACCCCGATGTGGGTCTCAAACCCACGAACCATATCATGACCTGAGCTGAAGTCAGACGCTTAACCGACTGAGCCACCCAGGTTCCCCAGGATATGTTTTCTTGTGGGTTCCCCTATGTGCCCCTGTCTCTCACCTGTCTCCTTGACCGGGACTCAATTCCATCCATAGCACCTGCAATCTGTCTCTCCCCAAACCATGTTCTACCTTCTTTGATGTGGCTTCTTCTCTCCCTGTTGTGGAATTTGTTCTGTCAGTCTTCAGGTTGATTTCTGGGGCATTTAGAATGTTTTGATAGTTATCTAGTTGTTTGTGGGATGAGAGAAGACTACAGTCCTACTCTGCCACCATCTTCTCTCTGTCTAGGAGCAGTGTTTTAAACAAAGTCCTCAAAGCAAAGAGAACCCCTCTACCATAGTCAATACTTTCTGTAATACAGTGTGGGTGCTGAGATACCCTCAGAGAGTAGTATGGGGGTTTGATTTAATTTTTGCTGGGCATTAATGCGACAATTAATTCTAGAAATGCCAGAAGTCTGGATGAATTAACCCCTCAAAGGTGACACAGATACACGCTCATTCTATAATGACTCAGTGCCAGACAGAAGTGAGTGTGCATCTGCTCTCCAGCAGCTGTTGCTCTATCACATCCGTCAGCGTGAGAACGGAGGATTAGAGTCCTCCAGCTTCATACCATTTATGATAGGTTCTTGTTCAGTAAGTGAGAAAAGATTAAACATGATTCTAAATGAAACCAGTTATAGCCAGGATGACATTTCAATTCTTATGTATTTATGAATCTTTGAATTTGAATAATGTATTGTTTAGATTATAGTCTTCTAAAGAGTTATTGAAATAATTAGCCATTAACCTGCTCAGTGAAGAACTTTAATACATGTTTCCATTGTGGTTTTCTCAGTGTGCCGCTCCTCAGGCTGTGACGGAAAGCTCAGTTCAAAGGGTTGCTTTTATTTGAAACACAAGTCACTGTGAATTTCCTGGTCCAAACCAGTCATTATAAACTGGCTCGCTGGTTAATTTGATCCACTTAGAGGTAAACTTCTTGCAGAAAAATCTGGAGGTGGCCTTATGAAAAAGAACTATGGAATAAAGGTATTATGTGTGTCTTTCCACGCTGAGTATGTGTAATTTTAATACTCTTTTACTGGGCATTTCTTGGGCCGGCAGAAACATTTGTTGCCCAAACTGAGGCCCAATCTTACAGAAAGATAAGTGTGTTGTCAAAACATGATTCATGGGTACAATATCCAAGAAAGTGGACCGTTTAGTTTCTAGGATTATTAAGGCCCTTGCGAATGGTGACCCATTAATGTAATTAAATATCATGATGATGCAGGCCATGGTGAAATATTCAGAAATTTCCTAGGACGTGTTTCCTGAAGATGGCAGTATTCTGTTTAACTCATCTCTATTGTCCTTCAGTTAAAAAATGAATGAATATTGAAAAATTACTAATAATCCAGAAGAAAAATATGAAAATTTCGAAGTTTTATGGAATACAGAAAACCGTCAAAACCCTTGCGGAGAAAGCAGGAAACAGCCTCCTTGACCTCAACGGCAGCAATTTCCTACTCCACACGTCCCCAAAGGCAAGGGAATCAAGGACCAAAATAAACTATTGGGACCTCATCAAGGTAAAAAGCTTCTGCACCTCAAAAGTAACAATCAAGAAAACTAATAGGCAACTGACAGAATGGGAAAAGATAGTGGCAAATGACATATCAGATAAAGGGCTAGTATCCAAAATCTACAAGGAACTCACCAAACTCCAAACCCAAAAAATGAATAATCCAGTGAAGAAATGGGCAGAAGACATGAGTAGACACTTCTCCAAAGAGGACATCCAGATGGCCAACAGACACATGAAACGATGCTCAGCGTCACTCATCATCAGGGAAACACAAATCAAAACTACACTGAGATACCACCTCACGCCAGTCTGAGTCTCTAAAATGAACAAATCAAGAGACTACAGATGCTGGCGAGGGTGTGGAGAAACAGGCACCCTCCAACACTGTTGGTGGGAATATAAACTGGTATAGCTGCTCTGGAAAACAGTGTGGAGGTTCCTCAAAAAACTATCAATGGAACTCACTATGACCCAGCAATAGCACTGCTGGGGAATCTACCCAAGGGATACAGAAGTGCTGATGCATAGGGGCACGTGTACCCCAATGTTCATAGTGGCACTGTCAACAACAGCCAAATCATGGAAAGGGCCTTAATGTCCATCAACTGATAAATGGATCAAGAAGATATGGTTTATATATACAGTGGAATACTACATGGCAGTGAGAAAGATTGAAATCTGGCCATTGGTAGTAATGTGGATGGATCTCGAATGTGTCATGCTAAGTGAAATAGGTTAGGCGGAGAAGGACAAATATCATATGTTTGCACTCATAGGTCTAACAGGAGAAACCTAACAGAGGACCATAGGGAAGTGAAGGGGGAAAAATAGTTAAGGAGAAGGACGGAGGGAAATCATGAAAGGCTCTTAAATACGGAAAAGGAACTAGGGGCTGAAGGGGGAGGGGGATAGGGAGGAGGTGATGGTCATGGTGGGGGGCACTTGTAGGGAAGAGCACTGGGTGTTATATGGAAACCAACTTGACAATAAGCTATATATTTAAAAAAAGTTTTATGATTACAAGAAATAAAAAAATAATTTCCATTTATTTATATACTTGTTGCTGGGAAGAATGGTAGTCAATAAAGGACTTACTGAGAAACAAATATGATAAACTATGTAGAATTCTGGATGGGAAGAGTAATGGAAATACAATTTGAAAGAAAAATTTCCAACGGTTACAGAAGAACTAGCTAATGTATTTTTTAAAAGATTTTTAAACACTTTCAAATTTTTATTATAGATACTTTCTAACATGTTCCAAAGTGACAGATGACTACAATGAACCGTGAATCCATCACCTGGTTTCAACAATTATTATCATATGGCTATCTTGGCATATGTTATAAAAAACCCATAATATTATCATATTGAACTTAGGTGCAATTCACTTGTAAAGAAAATTAACTTCTTTATTCACTATTTGAACATTTCCATAATGTAATTCATTCAGGAAAGACACAATAAATGTTTATTTCTTTCCCTATTTTTAATCAAATTTTGAGATAAAATTTATTTTCTTACAAACTTCCAAATTTGATCAGTAGGGTATTTTTTAAATCATAAATATAAACATATTGCATTTCAGTCATTATTCTTACTGATGCTGATTGACTCCACTTTGGGCAGAATGGTTCCTACCTTCCTTCTTCACTCCCCACCTTCCTCCTTCCCCCTTCCTCCTTTCCTTCCCCCCTCCCTCCCTCCCTCCATTCCTGCCTTCCTTCCCCTTTCCTTCCCTCCCTCCATTCTTTCCTTCCTACTTTTCTTCTTTTGTCAGTTGGTTTTCACCACAAAAGCTCTGCTGGCAGTATCAGGTGGATGAAAGGGGGATGTTATGTACCATAAAAGTGGTAAGTCTGGTAAGAAGTCAGTGTCTAGTGTAATCCTACGGTAAAATAAAATTACACGTGAAATATTTTCTTAATACTTTGTACATATTTCTGTTACTGTACTTAACCACATTTTATAATTATATATTTGCTTATCTGTTGTCTTTGATTATTCCTGATGTTTATAAGTGTATGAATTTAGGTTCCTTTATAAATTTATGTCTCTGTCTTCTTGTATTTTCTGTGTACTTCCTATTTCTTTACAAAGTCAATGCCTAGTACGATCCTAGTACATGGTCAACACCCAATGAATGCTCTTTGCATAAATGAATCAATTAGTCTTCTGTTGATAAAGGTCAATATCATTCTTTATCTCTTTTCTATCAAACTCATGACCTTGTTTACCATTTTTCTACATACAGTATTCTTTTTACTGCACTCTTTACATCTTTGTTTCTTAAAGTGTAGATCAGAGGGTTAAGGGTGGGTGTGACGATTGTGTAAAAGAGAGTAAGGAACTTCCCCTCAACTTGGGATGTGTTATTCTGTGGCTTCATGTACATATAAATGACTGTTCCATAAAAGAGAGTTACTACCGTGAGGTGGGAACCACATGTATTAAGGATCTTACGCCACCTTGCTGTTGACTTGATCCTCACGACAGCTTGAGTGATAATTGCATATGAGATGAGAATTAGTGATAGAGGTACAAGAAGTAATATCACCCCAAGAGCAAAGACCGTGACCTCCATTACTTTTGAGTAGACACAAGCCATTTTGAGCAAGGCTGGCATCTCACAGAAAAAATTATCCACCTCCCTGTGTCCACATCTTGGCAACCTCAAAGTCAGGGAGCAAAGCATTAAAGCACTGCCAAGACCACCTAACCAGGATGTGAGCACCATGTTCTGGCAAAGTTGAGGGTGCATTACTACTGTATAGTGAAGAGGTTGACAGACAGCGGCATAGCGGTCATAGGCCATCACAGCCAAGAGAAGACATTCTGTGGCTCCAAAGTCAAGGGCAAAGAAGAATTGGAGCACACACCCACCGTAGGTAATAGACTTTGTTGGACCCCATAGATTTACCAGCATCTGTGGGATAATGCTAGTTGCATAACAGAGGTCCAGAAAAGACAAATTGGATAGGAAGAAATACATGGGAGTATGGAGCTGGCTGTCTAGGTAGGATACAAGAATGATGGTTGAGTTTCCAACGAGAGTCACAACGTAGAAGATGAAGACAACCCCAGAGATGATGTGTTCTAATTGGGGCCAATCAGAAAACCCCAGCAGGATGAAATCTGTCATGGAACTTCTATTGTTTGTGTCCATGGCTCCTTATGAAGGTCTAGAAGACAACACTATGGAAATAAAAAATAGCATCAGCCTTAGGTAGAAATGAAAGTTTCTGAAGTTTCCCCTGAGTATCCAAAAATCACTTGTTTGTGTGCTTTCTCCCATTTGGAACACTTATTTTAACAGTTTCTCTGTGTTCAGTTTTAAAGCCTCTGTTTACTTATAACCAGAGTGGTTCTAAAAATAATATGGTAAACCCAGTCACACTGAATTGTAAATCATTGAAAAGGCTTAATATGCCATGACATCTATGTTTATGGGTAATTTGCTTAAATGAGAAATCCATAAAGTTAATTATGTATTTTAAGAGTGGGATATATTTTGAGTTGTTCCTCCTTGAAATTATGACATTCGCATCACTTGACATGACATTTGTTTTCCCTTATTGAAGGAGTGGGGTTTAAAGTAAAAAGTTAAATAACTTGTTCTGTTGGGATAAACTTCACCATTTGGTAGCACAATCACTTTGCATATTCACTGCCAAATGTCTGCTTTTTAGCCATTCTCATCACCATTACCACCAACCACGTCCTCCTTTTCCCTCCTGCCATTCAACATTGTAGACACTGCTCTCTGTCAACTTTGATGTTGTCCACTATACTGTTCTCTTTTGGTGCATGAGATTTTGTTGCCAGGAAAAAAATATTAACCTTTGTGTCCATGTACTGAAGCCCTGTGTTTCTTGGAATATCTTTCATGACTGCCAATACACCATGTAAATAGTGTCTTTGATTTGCTTGTCCTAATAGTTAAATATTAAACTAATTCCAGAAGCATTTGGTTACCACATACACGTAGCTAATCCTATGTTAGCTTCCACTCTCCTGGAAATTCAGGAAAAGTAGCAAGGCAGGTAACTCGAACAAAAAGCAGCTCATTGAACAATCATTGAGTTGTTTTTGTCCCATATAATTTACCAACTATATGAGTCAATCCTCTGGTCGTTTTCATTCTTTCTTTCTTTCTTTTTTTTTTTTTTTTTTTTTTTGGTTTTTAGCTAACATTAGCAACTCAGGCAATGACAGATGTTAGTGTGGATGCAGAGAAAGAGGATCTCTTTTGCACTGCTGGTGGAATGCAAACTGGTGTATTCAGTCTGGAAAACATTATGTAGGTTCCTCAAAAAATTAAAACTAGAACTACCCTACAACCCAGCAATTGCTCTACTAGGTATTTATCCAAGGGATAAAGGTATGCTGTTTAGAAGGGGCACATGCATCCCCAATGTTTATAGCAGTGCTATCAACAGTAGTCAAAGTGTGGAAAGAGCCCAAATGTCCATCGATGGATGAATGGATAAAGAAGATATCTATGTATATCTATCTAACTCTATCTATCAATCATCCATCTATCTATCTATCTATCCATCCATCTATCTATCTATCTATCTATCTATCTATTATCTATCTAGTATTACCCGGCAATCAAAAAGAATGAAATTTTGCCATTTGCAACTATGTGTATGCAACTAGATAGTATTATGCTAACTGAAATTAGTCAGAGAAAGACAAATATATGACTTCACTCATATGAAGAATTTAAGATATAAAATAGATGAACATAAGGGAAGGGAAGCAAAAATTATATGAAAACAGGAAAGGGGACAAAACATAAGAAACAAATATAGAGAGCAAACAGAGGGTGCTAAAGAGATTATGGGAGGGGGATGGGCTACATAAATAAGGGGCATTAAGGAATCTACTCCTGAAATCATTGTTGCACTATATGCTAAGTAACTTGGATGTAAATTAAAAAATAAAAAAATGAAAATAGAACTACCCTATAACCCAGCACGTGCATTACTAGGTAATTACCCAAAGGATACAGAATTCATTTGAAGGGATACTTGCACCCCAATGTTTACAGCAGTGTTAATGAACAATAGCCAAATTTTGGAAAAAGTTCTAATGTCCATTAGCTGATGGATGGATAAAGAAGGTTTGGCATGTAAATATACAATGGAATATTACTTAGCCATCAAAACAAAGAAATCTTGTCAATTGCAACGATATGGATGGAGAAGAAGTGTATTATTCTAAGCAAATTCAGTCAAAGAAAGACAAATACCATATGATTTCACACATGTGTGGAATTTAAGAAGCGCAACAGATGAATATAGGGGAAAACGAGAGGGACAAAACCATAAAATAGACTCCTAACTGTAGAGAAGAAAAGGAATGATTCTGGAGGGGAGCTGGGTGGGGGATGGGTTCATTGGGTGATGGGTATTAAGGAGGCTACTTGCACTTATAAGTGATGAATCACTATATTATACTCGTTAAAGTTATTTTGAACCATGTGTTAACTAAAATTGTATAATAACTTAGAAAAGAAATGACTATCTGCAAAACAACAAAAATACCCCAAACACAAAAACCAAAACATAACCCATTTGTACAGCAGTGTCCCTATATGTTAAATAATGGTAATAATATTCCATAAAGGGAGGTTGTGAGGGTTAATATTTGTGAAAACACTAGAAACTGTGCTTGGTTCACATTGAATTCTAAAAGTTAAAAATTGTATCAACCTGTCCACAAATAACTCTTCTCCTATTTTCCCCATATCTTTTCATTTTCCCCACTAGTGATTTTACCACGGTGGTCTAAAACTGAACTGAAATGCTTAAAATTTTATGTGTGGATAGCTTTTCAAAATGCACAGACATGATGTAAACAAAAGTGCTCATGAACACAATGTACACACTGAACTGATCAACCCAGAGGTAGGAGGGGACCTAAGCTACACATTAGTTTGAGGTAGTGTTGGGAATGTGAAAGCCATAGAATTTTAGAGTTTAAATAGACTCAGAAACCCCGATCCAGTCTTCTGCCCTGTGACATAGGTCTTCCCTTGAGTGTTCACAGGACTCCTGTTTTCAAAGCTTCCTAACTGTCTTTTAAAAATGGCGTCATACTTTCTCCTTATATTGAGGTCAGAGATGCCTCTTTAACACTAAGGCACTCCCTGCCTTTATTATCAAATAACTCAGAAAAGGTCAATTCAACATGGCTTCTTAAAAAAACAGTTTTATTGTAAAGTAAAACATAGATTCATAAGGAGAGTAAAAGCTCCCTGAATCCAGGTGAGTATTCTTATAACTAACATGCAGGTCAAGAAACAGAACCTTGGCAAGCACCCCGGGAGCTTCTCTTTGTGTCTCGTCACAATCGTTACCCACCCCTGTCCCCCAAAGTATCCAGTATCCTCATATTTATAGCAATCACCTCCTTTTATTTTAATAGTGTGATTACCTAATGGTGCATCTCTAGACAATATCGTTTAGTTTGTCTTTTTAAAATTTTCATATGCCATTGAGTTTCCTTTAATATTCGAACCTATTATTAAATATACTCTTAGATTTATGTTTCCAGATTAAGTGCTAGATGGTTGTCAGCTGTTGCTCACGCTGCATGTAGTTTAATTACCATGCTTTTCTGGTTGCTATCCATTGGACTCATGATGGATTATCACATGCCTTTGATTACTTAGTTGACAAGTGAACACCGTGCTGCAGATGTGCTATAACACTGAAGAAAGCAGTGAGCATCCATGATGTAATACAGTTTCTAAAACATAAGTAGGTTTAGCCGTGAAAAGCATTACTGGCTCTTTCTAAGTTTGAGTCACATAAGAATGCAGGTATACTTATTGGAAGTGTCAATCTTGAAATTAAAGTGTATGTAATTTAACGTAGTGTATCCAAATACAGGACTTTTGATTTTATGCTTATAAATATTTTCATGTTGGTCGAAGCCTCGGGTCTCAACTTTAGTTATTGTTCCAATTTTAATTTAAAACTGAACATGATATTATAAACAAGAAAACACACCCAAAAGAAACAGATGTTAAAAAGGAGGCATGCTATGTTTTTTCTGAAGTAGGCTTCCACTTTTCATGGTGTGGACTTGAGTTTCTAAAGGCATAAGATGAGCTTACAGTTTACTTTGTTTAGTGAGATAGAAGACAATTGAAGCAAACACATTTAAACGTAATTTGAATGTATACAATGATGTGGAGAGACAACTAAAACAAAATTGGAACATATTTACGTTTCAGCAGGGAAGAATTCACAGGTGTCCTGTTCTTGTGTAGCCCAAATGTCGCATATTCCCATCATGATGAGTCTTCATTTCACTTCACTTCGGGAATACTTCAGAAGGATTCTTGCTTGGCACATTACCGAGTCCATGAAATACTGATTAGCTACCACTTTCTTGTACTGGTTCTACAATCAGTTTCACATTTAAGTGCAACAGTTGAGCTAAGATTCAGTGAATTCTGTATTCAGTGCGGATGCTGGAGAAACACTAGATGTGGAACTGGTGGAAAAGTTGATGAATTTAGTTTGTTAAATGTGTTTTTCATGGGATATTTGTAGTCTTTTAGTGTGCACTCCTCCTAGACACATTTGTAGTTCAATCTCTGCCCAGTTAAATGGGGAGAGCCCCTGCTGGTCTATGTATGCTCCACGAAGTGTTTATGTAGGACATGAAGGCTAATATGTGAACATGATGTAGACTGTGGGGACTGGCCCCACAGAGGTGATTAAAAATCTTGGACTGTGGTCAGAAACTTCTCTAAACAACTGTTTTAAGAAAGGTTCCCTTAAGACATTGGATTTCATCTTGTCGTTTTTTCGTTTGTTTATTTTTAGATTTCCTCTATGGAAATTAATTTCTGAGATGAACGTATTTGTGTATTAAATTTACTATTGAAGATTGAAAATATAATTAAACCATATGTATATAAATTAACAGATTTTTGTTACAAGTTTTATTTAAATTTTTGTTAATTAATATATAGTAATTGATTCAGAAGTAGAACTCAGTGATTTATCACTGATATACAACGCCCGGTGCTCATATAACAAATCCCCTCCTTAATACCCATCACCCATGTAACCCATCCCTCACTCACCTCCCTCCATTAACCCTCCCTTTTTCTCTATCCTAAAGAGTCTCTTGTGATTTGAGTCTCCTTCTCTTAATTCCCTTCATCTTATGAGTTCCTCTGTTTTGTTTCTTAAACTCCACATATGAGTGAAATTATAAGGTATTTGTCCTTCTCTGACTGACTTATTTCGCTTCACATAATACTCTTTAGCGCCATACACATTATGCAAATGGCAAGATTTCTTCTTTTTGACGGTTGAGTAATATCTATATCTATATCTTATCTATATATCTATCTGTTTTCTGTAGTGACTCACTAGTCAATGGACATTCGGACTCTCTTCATAGTTTTTATATTGTTAATAGTGCTGCCATAAACATTGAGGTTCATGTACCACTTGGAATCTGTGTTTTTATCCTTGGGGAAAAACCTAGGAGTGCAATTGCTGGATCATAGGGAAGTTTTATTTATATATATTTTTTAAAACCTCCATACTGTTCTTCAGAGTGGCTGAACCAGTTGTATGTCCACCAACTGTACAAGACAATTCCCATTGCTCCACATCCTTCCCAATTCCTGTTGTTTCCTGGGCTGTTTCTTTTAGCCATTCTGACAGGTGTGGGTGGTACCTTATCACGGTTTTGATTTGTATTTTTCTGATGATGAGTGATGGTGAGCTTCTTTTCATGTATCTGTTATCCATCTGAGTGCCTTCTTTGGTAAAGTGTCTTTTCATGTCTTCTGCCCATTCCTTAAGTGGGTTGTTTGGTTTTTTGGGTGTTGAGTTTGATAAATTCCTTATAGATCTTGAATACTAACCCTTTATCTCATGTATCATTTGCAAATCTCTTTTCCCATTCCGAGGCTGCCTTTTAGTTTTGTTGAGCGTTTCCTACATTGTCCAGATTGTTTTTATCTTGATGAAATCCCAATAGTTCATGTTTGCTTTCATTTCTCTTGCCTTAGGTGAAAAGTCAGGTAAGAAATTGTCCCAGGTGAGGTGAAGGAGGTTGCTACTTGTGTTGTAATATAGGATTTTGATGGTTTCCTGTCTTCCATGTAGGTCTTTCATCGATTGTGAATTCACTTTTGTGTATCGTGTAATAAAGACAGCATGTTGCTGTCGAGTTTTTCCAGCACCATATGTTGAAGTGACTTTTTCCATCGGATATTGTTTTCTGCCTTGTCAAAGATTATTTTGCCATACATTTGCGTGTCCATCTCTGGTTTTTCTATTTTGTTTCATTGATCTATGTATCTGTTTTTGTGTCAGTATCGTATTGTCTTGATGACTACAGCTCTGTACTATAGCTTGAAATCCAAAATCATGATTCCTCCAGTTTTGTTTTTCTATTTCAGAATTGCTTTGGGTATTTGGAGTCTTTTCTGGTTCCATACACATTTTAGGATTGTTTGTGTTAGCTCTCCAAAAAATGCTGGCAGTATTTTGTTAGGGATTGCATTAAATGTGGAGATTGCTTGGGTAGTATTGACATTTTATCAACATTTGTTCTTCCAATCCATGAGCATGGGATGCTTTTTCACTTCTCTGTGTACTATTCCATTTATTTCCCAAGTGTTCTATAGTTTTCAGAGTATAGATCTTTCACTATTTTGGGTAGGTTTATTCCTAGGTATCTTATTGTTTTTGTTACTGTTGAAAATCGGATCAATTTCTTAATTTCTTTTTCTGCTACTTTGTTATTGATGTGTAGAAATGCAACAGAGGGGCACCTGGGTGATTCAGTCAGTCAAGCCTCTGATTTCCTCTCAGATCTTGAGGTCATGGTTTGTGAGTTCGAGCCCTGCATCTGTGCTGACATCAGAGAGCCCTGTTCAGATTATCTGCCCTCCTCTCACTCTGCTCCTCCCCTACTCACACGTTTTCAATCTCTGTGTCTCTCTGTCTTTCTCTCTCAAAGAAGAAATGCAACATATTTCTACACATCAATTTTATATCCTGTGTCTTGCCTGAATTTATGCATTAGTTCTAGCAACTTTTTGACAGTCTTTTGGAGTATCATGTCATCTGTAAATAGTGAAAATTTGACTTCTTTGCTGATTTGGATGATTTTTATTTCTTTATTTTTTCTGATTACTCAGGCTATGACTTCCAGTAGTATGTTTAATAATGATGGTGAGAGCTGACATCCTTGTCTTGTTCGTGCCTGTGGGTAAAGGCTTTCAGTTTTTGCCCATTGAAGATGATATTAGTTGTGGGTCTTTTCTGTATGGCCTTTATGATGTTGAGATATGTTCTATCAGTCTTTGTTGAGAATTTTTTCAAAAGTTGATACTGTATTTTGTCAAATGCTTTCTGTATCTATTGAGAAAAATCATATTGTTCTTTTCTTTTCTTAACATGGTGTATCATGTTGATTAATTGGCAAATATTGAACCACCCCTGCAGGACTGGAATAAATCCCACTGTACTGTGGTGAAGAATTTTTTTAATGTACTTATAGATTGATTTTACTACTATTTATTGAGTGTTTC
The DNA here is from genome assembly GCA_004023845.1 of Helogale parvula. Classification (NCBI taxonomy): domain Eukaryota; kingdom Metazoa; phylum Chordata; class Mammalia; order Carnivora; family Herpestidae; genus Helogale; species Helogale parvula. The sequence continues at coordinate 21,516 of PJEM01002019.1, forward strand.
ATCTACGTTGATGAGAGATATTGGCCTGTTTTTCTCCTTTTTAGTGTGGTCTTTGGTATTAGAATGAAGGTAGTGGTGACCTCATAGAATGAGTTTGGAAGTTTTCTGTTTTTTCTAGTTTTTGGGACAGGTTGAAAGGAATAGGTATAACTATAACTATATATATATATATATATATATATATATATATATGTATATATATATATATATATGTTTAGTTTATTGTCAAGTTGGTTTCCATACAACACCCTGTGCTCATCCCCACAAGTGACCTCCTCCATGCCCATCACTCCCCTTCCGCTCTCTCCCTTTCCATCAGCCCTCAGTTTGTCTCAGTATTCAGGAGTCTTTCATGGTTTGCCTCCCTCCCTCTCCCCAGCTATTTTTCCCCATCCCCTCCCCCATGGTCCTCTGTTAAGTTTCTCCTGTTACACTTATGAGTAAAAACATATGGTATCTGTCTTTCTCTGCCTGACTTATTTCATTTAGCATGACACCCTTGAGGTCCATCCACATTGCTACAAATGGCCAGATTTCATGCTTTCTCATTGCCATGCAATATTCCGTTGTATAGATAAGTGACATCTTCTTGGTTCATTCATCAGTTGTGAGACATTTAGCCTCTTTATATGATTTGGCTACTGTTGAAAGTGCTGCTGTGAACATTGGGGTACATGTGCCCCTATGCATCAGCACTTCTGTATCCGTTGGGTAAATACTTACCCGTGTTACTGCTGAGTCATAGGGCAGTTCTATTATTAGTGTTTTGAGGAACCTCCACACCACACTGTTTTCCAGGGTGGCTGTGCCAATTTGCATTACCACCCACAGTGCAGGAGTGTGCCCTTTTCTGCACATCCTCACCAGAATCTATAATCTCTTGATTTGTTCATTTTAGCAACTCTGACCAGTGTGAGGTATTGTGGGGAGCAGCTAAGATCTCAGCTGCTTGGCCACTTTGCTGTGGATTTGTCACTCCCTGAAGGGAGTTGCAAATAGGCAGGGGAGCGCCACTCCCTGTCAGAGAAGCCAGAAGACCAAAGATCAACCGCCTGCAGGCAGTGTAGTATTCGGCCCCTCAGGCGCTGTGCTAAAACAATTTAGTCTGGTTCCTCTTTCACTCCAGTCTTAATCTCTTAACCCTATTTTCTAGCAACCGACCTACGTCAGCTACATTGTTTGTCCTGCCCTAAAAGCCTTTATAAGAGACAATTTTCTGAATAAACTCTCTCTCTCTTGCCTGATCAGAAACCGTGAGTAGTGTTTTTACTCTCTGCGTCTCCCTCTCCCGTGGCCCCTGTTTTTCTCTCCCTCAGGAAAAGAACCTACAAGGACTCACCGCCCCGCGGGCCGGAGCGGCCGGGGTGGGACACGACATATTGGCGATCCAACGTGGGGCACAGCGAGGGAGCAAGGACAAGGTGTTATCTCACTGTGGTTTTGATTTGTATTTCCCTGATGATGAGTGACACTGAGCATCATTTCATGTGTCTGTTGGCCATCTGGATGTCCTCTTTGGAGAAGTGTCTCTTTCTGTCTTCTGCCTATTTCTTCACTGGATTATTAGTTTTTCAGGTGTGGAGTTTGGTAAGTTCCCTGTAGATGTTGGATACTAGCCCTTTAGCTGATATGTCATTTGCAACTATCTTTTCCCATTCCGTTGGTTGCCTATTAGTTTTCTTAATTGTTTCCTTTGCAGTGCAGAAGATTTTTATCTTGATGAGGTGCCAAGAGTTCATTTTGCTCTTGATTCCCTTGCCTTTGGGGGTGTGTCGAATAGGAAATTGCTGCGGTTGAGGTCAAGGAGGCTGTTTCCTGCGTTCTCCTCAATAGGTTTGATGGTTTCCTTCCTCACATTCAGGTCCTTCATCCAATTTGAGTTTATTTTTGTGTATGGTGTAGGAAAGTGGTCTAGTTTCATTCTTCTGCATGTTGCTGTCCAGTTCTCCTAGCACCACCTGTTAAAGAGGCTGCCTTTTTTCCATTGGATACTCTTTTTTGCTTTGTCAAAGGTTAATTGGCCTTACATTTGTAGGTCTAGTTCTGGGTTCTCTGTTCTATTCCATTGGTCTATATTTCTGTGTTTGTGCCAATGCCATACTTTCTTGGTGAGGACAGCTTTGTAGTAGAGGTTATAGTCTGGGGTTGGCTCTTCGGGGTCTTTTGTGGTTCCATACAAATTTTAGGATAGTTTGTTCTAACTTTGTGAAGAATGCTGGTGCAACTTTGATGGAGTTTGCATTGAATGTGTAAATTGCTTTTGGTAATAATGACGTTTTCACAATATTTATTCTTCCGATCCATGAGCACGGAATGTTTTTCCATTTCTTTGTGACATCTCTAATTTCTTTCATAAGTGTTTTATAGTTTTCATCATACAGGTCTTTTACATCTTTAGTTCAGTTACTCCTAGGTATTTTATGGTTTTTCGTGCATCGTGAATGGGATCAGTTTCTTGATTTCTCTTTCTGTTGCTTCATTATGGGTGTATAAAAATGTTGATATTATACCTTGCAATTTTGCTGAATGCATGGATCTGTTCTAGTAGGTATCTGGTGAAGTCGTTTCGGTTTTCTGTGTAGAGTATCATGCATCTGTGAAACGTGAAAGTTTGACTTCTTCTTTGCCAATTCTGATGCCTTTTATTTTCTTTTGTTGTCTGATTGCTGATGTTCAGACTTCCAGCACTATGTTAAACAATAGTGGTGAGAGTGGACATCCTTGTCGTGTTTCTGATCTCAGGGGGAAGGCTCTCAGTTTTTCCCTATTGAGGATGATATTAGCTGTTGGCTTCTCATAAATGGCTTTTATGATATTTAAGTAAGTTCCTTCTATCCAGACTTTCTTGAGGGTTTTTATTAAGAAAAAAATGCTGCATTTTGTCAAATGGCTTTCTGCATCTATGGACAGGGTCATATGGTTTTCATCTTTTCTTTTGTTAATGTGATGTATCACACTGATGGATTTGCGAGTATTGTAGCAGCCCTGTAACGCAGGAATGAATTCCAGTTGATCATGGTGGATACTTCTTTTTATATGCTGTTGACAATTTGCTTCTATCTTGCTGAATATTTTTCATTCGTATTCATGAAGGATATTGGCCTGTAGTTGTCTTTTTTGGTTTGTTCTGTGTCTCATTTGGGAATCAAAGTGATGCTGACTTTGTTGAATAATTCCGGAAGTTTTTCTTCTGTTTCTATTTTTTAGAGTACCTTGTGAAGAATGGGTACTAATTCTGCTTTAAATGTCTGGTAGGAATCCCCAGGGAAATGATACAGCCACCTGCTCTTATTCCTTGTGAAGTTTGATACCTGATTTGATTTCTTCACTGGTTATGGGTCTGCTCAGATTTTCTATCTCTTTCCATTTAAATTTTGGTAGTGCATGTGTGTTTAGGAATTTTTTCATTTCTTCTAGGTTGTCCAGGTTGTTGACATATGGTTTATTAACATATTCCCTGTTGATTGTTTGTATTTCTGAGCGATTGGTTGTAACAGATCCATTTTAATTCGTGATTTTGTCTATTTGTGTGTTGTCTCTTTTCTTTCTGAGGGGCCTGGCTTGAGGTTTATCCATTTTGTTAATTTTTTCAAAAGAAAACAACTCTTGGTTTCATTGATCTCTTCAACTGTTTTTTTTTTAAATTGTATATTGTTTATTCCTGCCCCCATCTTTATTATTTCTCTTCTTCTGCTGGGTTTGGGGTGCTCTTGCTGCTCCCTGCTAGTTCCTTCAGGTGCTCTGTTAGATTTTGAATTTGAGCTTTTTCTAGTTTCTTGACGAGATCAGGCGCGTTCAGGGGGGTATGGCCGTAGATTCTAGTTTCTTGAAATAGGCCTTTACTGCAGTATACTTTCCTCTTAGAACTGCCTTTGCTGCATCCCAGAGGGTTTGTACCGTTGTTCGTTCATTTTCATTTGTTTCCATATGTTTTTAAATTTCCTCTCTAATTGCCTGATGGCCCAAACATTCTTTAGTAGAGTGGTTTTCAGTCTCCATGTTTTTGGAGGTTTTCCAAACTTTTTCCTGTGATTGATTTCAAGTTTTATAGCATTGTGATCTGAAAGTGCATTGTATGATCTTAATGTGTTTATATTCATGGGGATTTGCCTTATGACACACTATATGATCTGACTTGGAGTATGTGCCATGCACACTCGAGAAGAAAGTGAATACCATAGCCTTAGGGTGCAGAGTTCTAAATAAAACAATCAATTCCATCTGTTCCAATGGGTCGGTCAAGTCCATTGTCTCTTTAGTGATTTTTCTGTCTGGTTGACCTATCCATTGCTGTAAGTGGAGTATTAAAGGCTCCTGCAATTAGCACATTCTTTTCAATAAAATTGTTTCTGTTTGTGATTAATTGTTTTATATATTTGGGTGCTCCCGAATTCAGATGTTTATAATTGTTAGCTCTTCTTCATGGAGAGACCCTATAATTATTATATGTCCTTTTTATTATCTTTTTTTAAAAATAGTTTATTGTCAAATTGGTTTCCATATAACACCCAGTGCCCTTCCCCACAAGTGCCCTCCTCCAACATCACCACCTTCCCCACCCCCCTTCAACCCTTGGTTCGTTTTCAGTATTGAATAGTCTCTCGGGTTTTACATCGCTCTATCTCCCCAACTCTATTTCCTTCTTCCCCACCCTCTGGTTCCCCATTAGGTTTCTCCTGTTCTCCTGTTAGACCTATGAGTGCAAACATATGGTATCTGTCCTTCTCCACTGACTTATTTCGCTAAGCCTGACACCCTCGAGGTCCATTCACTTTGCTACAAATGGCCATATTTCATTCTTTCTCATTGCCATGTAATACTCTATTGTGTATTATACCACATCTTGATCCATTCATCAGGTGATGGATATTAAGGCTTTTCCGTGTTTTTGGCTGTTTAGACAGTGCTGCTATGAACATTGAGGTACATGTACACCTATACATCAGCACTTCTGTATCCCTTGGGTAAATCCCTAGCAGTGCTATTGCTGGGACATAGGGGAGTTCTACTGATAGTTTTTTGAGGAACCTTCACACTGTTTTCCAGAGCAGCTGCACCAGTTTACATTCCCACCAACAGTATATGAGGGTGCCTGTCTCTCCACACCATTGGCAGCATCTATAGTCTCTTGATTTGTTCATTTTAGCCACTCTCACCTGCGTGAGGTGGTATCTCACTGTGGCTTTGATTTGTGTTGCCCTGATGATTAGTGATGTTGAGCATTGTTTCATGTATCTGTTGGCCACCTGGATGTATTCTTTGGAGAAGTGTCTGTTTATGTCTTCTGCCCATTTCCTCACGGGGTTATTTGTTTTTTGGGTGTGGAGTTTGGTGAGTTCCTTGTAGATTTTGGATACTAGCCCTTTATCTGATATGTCATTTGCAACTATCTTTTCCCATTCTGTCAGTTGCCTATTAGTTTTCTTGAATGTTTGCTTTTTAGTGCAGAAGCTTTTTATCTTGATGAGGTCCCAATAGTTCATTTTGGCTTTCATTTCCCTTGCCTTTGGGGATGTGTTGAGTAGGTCCTTCAGGCGTTTTGAGTTTATTTTTGTGTTTGGTGTAAGAAGGTAGTCTAGTTTCATTCTTCTGCATGTTGCTGTCCCGTTTCCCAGCACCACCTGTTAAAGAGGCAGTCTTTTCCCCATCGGATACTGTTTCTTGCTTTGTAAAAAAATAATTGGCTGTACATTTGTGGGCCCAGTTATAGGTTCTCTATTCTATTCCATTAGTCTATGTGTCTGTTTTTGTGCCAATACCATACTGTCTTGATGATCACAGCTTTGTAGTAGAGGCTAAAGTCTGGGATTGTGATGCCTCCTGTTTTGGTTTTTTCTTCAATATTACTTTGGCTATTTGGGGTCTTTTGTGGTTCCATACGAATGTGAGGATAGTTTATTCTAGCTTTGAGATGAACGCTGGTGTAATTTTTTTATGCTTATAACATGTCTTTATTGATATGAAACATCCTGATAAATTGTGGGAAAACACTGGATACAGGTTGGCCCCATGACTTTGGTTACTGTCTGATTGTCAAATTGGTTTCCATACAACACTCGGTGCTCTTCCCTACAAGTGCCCGCCTCCATCACCACCACCTTTTTTCCCCCTCCTCCTTCCCCTTCAACCCTCAGTTTGTATTCAGTATTCAATAATCTCTCAAGTTTTGTGTCCCTCTCTCTTCTCAACTCTCTTTCCCTCTTCCCCTACCCCTGGTCCTCCATTAGGTTTCTCCTGTTCTCCTGTTGGACCTATGAGTGCAAACATATGGTATTGGTCCTTCTCCACCTGACTTATTTCACTTAGCATGACACCCTCGAGGTCCATTCACTTTGCTACAAATGGCCATATTTCATTCTTTCTCATTGCCATGTAATACTCCATTGTGTATATATACCACATCTTCTTGATCCATTCATCAGGTGATGAACATTTAGACTCTTTCCATGATTTGGCTATTGTTGACAGTGCTTCTATGAACATTGGTGTACATGTGCCCCTATGCTTCAGCACTTCTGTATCCCTTGGGTAGATCCCCAGCAGTGGTATTGCTGGGTCATAAGGGAATTCTATAGATAGTTTTTTGAGGAGCCTCCTCGCTATTTTCCAGAGTGGTGCACCAGTTTGCATTCCCCCCAACAGTGCAGGAGGGTGCCCATCTCTCCACACTCTCGCCAGCATCTATAGTCTCTTGATTTGTTCATTTTAGCCACTCTGACCAACTTGAGATGGTATCTAAGTGTGGCTTTGATTTGTGTTGCCCTGATTATTAGTGATGTTGAGCATTGTTTTATGTGCCTGTAGGCCATCTGGATGCCCTACTTAGAGAAGTGTCTGTTTATGTCTTCTGCCCATTTCCTCACTGGGTTATTTGTTTTTTGGGTGTGGAGTTTGGTGAGTTCCTTGTAGAATTTGGATACTAGCCCTTTATCTGATATGTCATTTGCAACTATCTTTTCCCATTTTGTCAGTTGCCTATTAGTTTTCTTGATTGCTTCCTTTGCAGTGCAGAAGCATTTCATTTTAATGAGGTCCCAGTAGTTCATTTTTGCTTTCATTTCCCTTGCCTTTGGGCATGCTCCAGTAGGAAATTGCTGCGGTTGAGGTCAAGGAGGTTGTTTCCCACTTTCTCCTCAAGGGCTTTGATGGTTTCCTATCTCAAATTCAGGTCCTTCAGCCATTTTGAGTTTATTTTTGTGCATGGTGTAAGAAAGTGATCTAGTTTCATTCTTCTGCAGGTAGCTGTCCACTTCTCCCAGCACCACCTGCTAAAGAGGCGGTCTTTTTTTTTTTTTTTCAATTGGATACTCTTTTCTGCTTTGTCAAAAATTAATTGGCCATACATTTGTGGGCCCAGTTATGGGATCTCTAATCTATTCCATTGGTCTATGTGTCTGTTTCTGTGCCAATACCATACTGTCTTGATGATCACAGCTTTGTAGTAGAGGCTAAAGTCTGGGATTGTGATGCCTCCCGTTTTGGTTTTCTTCTTCAATTTTACTTTGGCTATTCGGGGTCTTTTGTGGTTCCATACGAATTTGAGGATAGTTTGTTCTAGCTTTGAGAAGAATGTTGGTGCAGTTTTGATGGGGATTGCATTGAATGTGTAGATTGCATTGGGTCGTAATGACATTTTCACAATACTTATTCTTTCTATCCATGAGCAGGGAATGTTTTTCCATTTCTTGGTGTCTTCTTTAATCTCTTTCATAAGTTTTCTATAGTTTTCATGATATAGGTCTTTTACATCCTTGGATAGGTTTACTCCTAGGTATTTTATGGTTTTTCATGCAATCGTGAATAGGATCAGTTTTTTCATTCCTCTTTCGCTGCTTCATTATTGGTGTATAAGAATGCATCTGATTTCTGTACATTGATTTTGTACCCTGCAACTTTACTGAATTCATTGGTCTGTTCTAGAAGACTTCTGGTGGAGTCTGCCGGGTTTTCCATGTAGAGTATCATGTCATCTGCGAGAAGTGAAAGTTTGAATTCTTCTTTGCCAATTCGGATGCCTTTTATTTCCTTTTGCTGTCTGATTGCTGATGCTAGGACTTCCAGCACTATGTTAAACAACAGTGGTGAGAATGGACACCCATGTCGTATTCCTGATCTCAGGGGGAAGGCTCTCAGTTTTTCCTTATTGAGGATGCTATTAGCTGTGGGCGTTTGATAAACCGCTTTTATAATGTTTAAGTAAGTTCCTTCCATTCAACTTTCTCAAGCGTTTTTATTAAGAACAGGTGCTGTATTTTGTCAAATGCTTTTTCTGCATCTATAGTCAGGATCATATGGTTTTTATCCTTTTGTTTGTTAATGTGATGTATCACAATGATGGATTTGCGAATATTGAACCAGCCCTGTAACCCAGGAATAAATCCCAGTTGATCATGATGGATAATTTTTTTATATGCTGTTGAATTAATTTTCCAGTATCTTGTTGAGTATTTTTGCATCTGTATTCATTAAGGATATCGGTCTGCAATTCTCTTTTTTTGCTGGGTCTCTGTCTGATTTGGGTATCAAGGTGATGCTGGCTTCGTAAAATGAATTTGGAAGATTTCCTTCTGTTTCTATTTTTTGGAATAGTTTGAGAAGAATGGGTATTAGCTCTGTTTTAAATGTCTGGTAGAATTCCCCTGGGAAGTCATTTGGCCCTGAGCTCTTATTCATTGGGTGATTTTTGATAACAGATTTGATTTCTTCACTGGTTATCTGTCTATTCATGCTTTCTATCTCTTCCCGTTTGAATTTTGGCAGTGCATGTGCATTTAAGAATTTGTCCATTTCTTCTAGGTTGTCCAGTTTGTTGGCATATAATTTTCTTAGTAAGCTCTGATGATTGCTGTGGGAAGCAGCTAGCTTCGCCATTTTGCTAGCCAGACCTGTCACTCCCTGAAGGGAGTTGCAAAATGTCAGAGAAGCCAGAGACCAAAGATCAACCGCCTGCAGGCAGGGTAGTATTCGGCCCCTCAGGCGCTGTGCTAAAACAATTTAGTCTGGTTCCTCTTTCACTCCAGTCTTAATCTCTTAACCCTGTTTCCTAGCAACCGACCTACGTGGACCTACGTCAGCTAAGTCAGCTAAGCTAAGTCAGCTATGTTGTTTGCTCCACCCTGAAAGCCTTTATAAGACAGTTCTCTCAATAAACGCTCTCTCTCTTGCCCGATCAGAAACCGTGAGTAGTATCTTTATTCGTGGCCCCTTGTCTCTCTCCCTCCCTCAGGAAAAGAACCTGCGCCGATTCTCCGCATTGCCGGTCGGGGCGGAAGGAGGTGCGCTCCAAGCCTGCGAGGAGCATGCCTCCGTTGCGTCTGCCCTGACCTGAGGCGTGCTCCAAGCCGGGATGGGCGCGCTGGGACCTGGTGAGCTAGCACACCGTGGCGCCCGCGGGTGCCTCCGCAGCCCGGGGTGGAAGCGGATGGACGGGCGGACACACGCCTGGACCTGGCTTCGGGTTTAGACATTTGGCGCCTCAACGCGGGGCTCCTTGGCCTCAAGTTTAGACATCTGGCGCCTCAACCTGGGGCTCAGTGGCTTCGGGTTTAGACATTTGCTCAGTGGCTTCGGGTTTAGACAGATTGCTTGTATTTCTAAGGGATTGGTTATAATAGATCCTTTTTCATTCATGATTTTGTCTCTCTGGGTGCTCTCTCTTTCTTCTAAAGAGCCTGGCTACGTGTTTACAAATTTTGTTTATTTATTCAAATAACCATCTTTTGTTTATTTGATCTGCTGGACTGTCTTTTTGGATTCTATATTGTTTATTTCTGCCCTGATCCTTATTATTTCTTTCCTTTGCTGAGTTCGGGGTACTCATGCTGCTCCCCTTCTAGTTCCAGTATGATTTCTGTTAGATTTAGAATTTGCACTTTTTCTAGTTTGTTTAAATAGGCCTGGATTGCAGTATACTTTCCCGTTAGGACTGCCTTTGCTGCATCCCAGAGATTTTGGATTGTTGTATTTTCATCTTCATTGTTTCCATATATATTTTTAATTTTTTTCCTAATTGCCTGATTAGCCCAATCATTCTTTAGTAGGGTGGTTTTTAACATCCACATTTTTGGAGATTTTCCAGACTGTTTCCTGTGGTTAATTTTAAGTTTCATAGCATTGTGATCTGAATGTGTGGATGGTATGATCTCAATTCTTTTGTATTTACAGAGGGCTGCTTTATGACCCAGTATGTGATCAGTCTTGGAGTGTGTGCCTTGTGCACTTAAAAAGAAGGTGAATTTCCTAACTTCAGGGTGCAGAGTTCTAAATATTCCTATCAATTCCATCTGTTCCAATGGGTCGTTCAAGTCCATTGCTTCTTTAGTGATTTTCCGTCTGTTTGATCTATTCATTGCTGTCAGTGGAGTATTAAAGTCCCCTGCAATTAGCACATTCTTATTAATAAGATTGTTTCTGTCTGTGATTGTTTTATGTATTTGGGCGCTCCCAAATTTGGCATGTAGATGTTTATATTTGTTAGCTCTTCCTGATGGAGAGACCCTGTAATTATTACATAATGGCCTTCTTCATCTCTTGTTACTGCCTTTACTTTAAAGTTGTGTGTCTGATATAAATATGGCTACCACTGCTTTCTTTTGCCTTCCAATCGCATGATAGATATTTCTCTGTCCCTTTACTTTCAACCTGAAGGCATCTTCAGGTCTAAAATGAGTCTCTTGTAGACAGCAAATAGATAGATTTTGTTTGTTTATCCATTCTGCTACTCTGTGTTGTTTGGTGGAGCATTCAGTCCATTTACATTCAGTGTTATTATTGAAAAATGTGGGTTTAGATTCATTGTATTCTCCGTAGAATTCATGTTTATATTTGTGTCTGTGGCACCTTGTAATCTTTGCATCATTTCTCTCATAGAGTCCCTCTTAGGATTTCTTGTAGGGTTGGTTTGGTGGTGATGAATTCTTTCAATTTTTATTTATTTGGGAACACCTTTATCTCTCCTTCTATTTTGAGTGACTGGCTTGCTGGATAAAGGATTTTTGGCTGCATGTTTTTTCTGTACATCACATTGAAGATTTCCTGCCATTCCTTCCTGGCCTGCCACGTTTCATCAGATAAGTCTGTAACCACTCTGATAGGTTTCCCTTTGTACATGAAGGCCCTTTTCTCCCTAGCTGCTTTCGGAATTCTCTCTTTATCTTTATATTTTGGCAGTTTCACTATGATATGTCGTGCCGAAAGTCGATTCAAATTACGTCTTAAGGGGGTTCTTTGTGCCTCTTGAAATTGAATATCTATTTCTTTCCCCAGATTTGGGATATTCTAAGTTATATTTTGGTCTAGTATCCCTTCTGGACCTTTCTCTCTTTCTTCCTTTTCAGGAATTTCTTTGATAAGGATGTTGTTCCGTTTGATTGTATCACTCAGGTCTCGAATTCTCCTTCCCTTGATCTCCCCTCCTTGATCAATTTCTCTCTCTTTCTCTGTAGCTTCCTCTTTTGCTATAACTATGTCTTCTAATTCACCAAATCTTCTCTCTGCCTCGTCAATCCTTGAGGTGGCCACCTCCATTTTATTATTCCCCTCATTCATAGCCTTTTTTTTACTCGTCACACTTATTTTCAAAGTCCCTATTCATTGCCTCAGTTGCTTCTCTGATGCTTTTTTCAACTCCAGTGATTAATTTTATGACAAGTTTTTAAAATTCTTGTTCCATTATGTTATTTTGATCTGTTTTGATCAGTCGTGGCTGTGACATCTTCCTGGAGGTTCTTCAGGGGAGAGTTCCTTCGTTTTGTCATTTTGGCTAGTTTTCTGCCTGCTCTCAGTTTTAAAAAGCTTGTTGTGCACTGTGCACCTGTTAGTATTGCTCTGTGATAGGAGGCTTGTTGACTGTCCAGGGCCTGTCATTTCAGGAAATATTCTTTTAATGGTGTCTCTCAGTTTCTCTTGTTGTGCCTTTGATTATTTTATTTCCCTTCTCAGTGGTATTTGGGACTCGCTGTCTTGCGCACTTTGGCTTGTTTCATGGGTAGCCCTGAAAAGGAAAACAGACAGACTAACACAGAGTGAACAGAAGCATGCAAACGCATCAACAAATCAATCAAACAAACAAATTAAAAGGAGGAAAGGAAGGAAAGAAAATGGAGAAGAAAGAGAAGAATAGAAGATAAGAAAAAAAAATAAAAAGGGGGCAGAGACAACAAAGGACAATGGACAGTCTAAAAGTGTATAACCAGTTGAGGGGAGAGATAAGGATGAGATATGGGAGAATATATCTGGGTGGCAAGAGGAAGGGAAAAAGGGGGAAAAAAAGAGGGAGAAAGGAAAATACGGAGTAAAAATTTTAAAAAATTAAATAAAAAGGTAATAATAATATAAAATAAGTACAAAATAAAACAAAACAAATAAGTAAAAAAAAAAAAAAAGCAGCAGCTCCCTCTCGCGGATAGGCATGGTTTGGTGTAGTAAGTCTCAGGGGCTGCTCTCAGAGGCCCTGCTGTGGTGGTTGCGGAGAGTAGAATGACAGTGCCCAAAGTTTCGCTGGAAAAATTGCTGCATGCCACTCTAATGAGTCTGATCTTGTGCTGCAGCTGAGCCAAGGTGTATTTTCCTGGCCCACCTCCTTTCAAAATCCTAGTTCATGAACTTTGATGCTACCACAGATGAGATATACTTGCTTTGGTGGCTGGTTTCTTAGCCAGGATCTTGCAGTGGGAGGGAGCAGTTACTCTAGGCACCGACAGGCATTTGCGCTGCTGCTGCCAGAAGCGACATGCGCCCCCAGAGACGTTGCCGCCAACTCCCTGCCCCCAGCAGGGATCATGATCGTGTAGGGGGAGGGGACAGTTTCTCTTGGCACCTGCCAGGATTTGTGCCCCACCCCGGGAGGTGAGGTGCGCAGCAGTAGGCGATGCGTGCGCACCCACAGCCACAGCTGTGCCAACTCCCTGCTGGTATTGTGAAGGAGTGGGGCCGTTTTTCCTTGTGCCACCCAGGATTCACGTTGCCCAGCATTTATATATGGAGTGAGAGTTTTTCTCTCCGTCCTGGGTTGAAAGTTCTTTATCTCTTCTCTAGAGACAGTACTATGAGTATATTCAATTTCTCTTTCTCTTCCCTTTGTCTCCCAGGGGCTCCTTGCGCTTTCTCTGTTTTGGGTTGGAGCTCCCACCTCCCCGGCCCCTCTTGGGCTGGCCAATTTTCCAATCTCCCCAGTTCGCACTCACTCACTCAGGCATCTTTGAAGTTGTCTTCTTTCGGTAGTCTGTATTTTCTCCTCCCACTCTCGCAGATAAGAGTCATGTTTTTCTCAGTTTGATAGATGGGGTGAATGAAGTTTACAGAGCTCCCTTCTTCTCTGCTATCTTGCCTGAGAGTGTAATACATCTTAAAGTCTGGGATTTCAATGCCTCCAGATTTGTTTTCTCTTATCAGCATTTTTGGCTGTTTGGAGTATTTCCTGGCTTCATACAAACTTTAGAATTGTTTGTTCTAACTCTGTGAAGACTACTAGTGTCATATTGACAGAGATTGCATTGAATGTGTAGACTGCTTTGGGTAGAAGAGAAATTTTAACAATATTTGTTTTTCCAAATCATGAGCATCAGATGTTTTCCCATTATGTTGTGTCCTCTTCAATTTCTTTCATAAGTGGTCTATAGTTTTTAGTGGACTGATCTTTTACCTCTTTTGTTATTTTCTTCCTAGGTGTCTTATGGGTTTTGGTGCAATTTTAAATGGGATCAATTTGTTGATATCTTACTGCTGCTTCATTGTTGAAGTATAGAAATGCAACCAATTTCTGTACACTAATTTTATATCCTCTGATTTTGCTCAATTCCTGTTCTAGCAGTTTTTGGAGGAGTCTTTCAGTTTTTCCATGTAGAGTATTTTGTCATTTGCAAAGAGTGAATATCTGACTTCTTCCTTGACAACTTGTACACTTTTTATTTCTCTTTGTTGTCTTATTTGTAATGTTAGAACTTCGAATAGTCTGTTGAACAATAGTGGGTAGAGTGGGCATTCTTGTATTCCTGACCTTAAAGGAAAAGTTCTCAGTTTCCCCACTGCGAATGATATTAGTGGTGGGTCTTTTATGTGTGATTTAATGATGTTGAGGTGTGTTCCTTGTATACTTACTTTCTTGAGGGTTTGTTTTTAATCAAGAAGGGATGCTATCTTGTCAAATGGTTTTTCTGTATGTATTGATCGGATCATGTGTTTCTTGTCCTTTCTTTTATTGATATGATGTGTAATATTGATTAATTTGTGGATATTCAGCCACTGCTGCAGTCCAGTAATGAATCTCACTTGATTATGGTTTAAATGTACTTTTGTATTCAACTTGCTAGTATCTTGTAGAAGATATTTGCATCCATGTTCATCATGGAAATTGGTCTATAATTTTCCTTTTTTTGGTGAAGTCTTTGTCTAGTTTTGGAATCACGGTAATGTTGACCTTGTAGAATGAATTTTGTTTCCCTTTTATTTCTATTTTTTTTTGTAACAGCTTCAAAAGAATAGCTATTAACTCCTCTTTAAGTGTTTGGTTGAATTCCCCTGGGAAGCCATTGGACCTTAAATTTTATTTTTTTAGGAGAATTTTGACTACTGATTCAATTTCTTTGCTGGTTATGTGTCTGTTCACATTGGCTATTTCTTCCTGTTTATGTTTTGGTAATGTATATCTTTCTAGAAATTTAACCATTTCTTCCAGATTCCCCAATTCTTTGTCATATAATTGCTTATACTATTCTATTTTTATTGTTTGTATTTCTGTACTGTTGGTTTTGATTTTTCCACTTTTATTTGTGATTTTATTTATTTGGTTCCTTTCCTTGTTATTTTTGATAAATCTGGATTGGGGTTATCAATTTTGTTAATTCTTTCAAAGAACCAGGTCCTACTTTTGTTGTTCTGTGTACTTTTTTTTGTAATTTCTATATCACTTATTTCTGCTGTAATGTTTATTATATCCCTTTTTCTCTTGGTTTTGGATTCCATTTGCCGTGTTTGCTTTTCCATCTGGTGTAAGGTTAGGTTGCGTATTTGAGACATTTCTTCCTTCTTTAGGAAAGCCTGGGTTGCTCCATATTCCTGTCTCTTGACCACCTTTGCTGCATGACAGAGGTTTTGGTGTGTTGTGCTTTCATTTTTATTGGCTGTCATGTACTTTTTATTTCCTCTTTAATTTCTTGGTTAACCCGTTTATTTTTTAGCAAGATGTCCTTTAAGCTCTATGTACTACTGGTCTTTCTAGTTTTTTTTTCTTGTGGTTGATTTCAAATTCCATAGCATTGAGGTTCAAATAATATGTAGGGGATGATCTCAGTGTTTTTGTACTTTGTGAGGGCCAATTTTTGACAGAGTATTTGATCTATTTTGGAGAATGTTCCATGTGTACCCAAGAATTATGTGTATTCTGCTGCTTTAAGATTAAGTGCTTTGGGGAGCCTGGGTGGCTCAGTTGATTGGGGGGCCAGCCAGCTCAGGTCATGATCTCACAGCTTGTGAGTGTGAGACCTGCATCAGACTCTGTGCTGACAGCTCAGAGCCTGGAGCTTGCTTTTGATTCTGTGTCTCCCTCTCTCTCTGCCCCTTCCCTGCTCACATCTGTCTGTCTTTCTGTCTCTCTCTCTCAAAGTGAAATAAAAACATAAAAAATTTGAAAGAATAACATTAAGTGCTCTGAGTATATCTGTTAAATTCATCTGGTCCAGTGTGTCATTCAAAGGCATTGTTTCTTTCTTGATTTTCTGCTTAGATGATCTGTCCATTGCTGTAAGTGCAGTGTTGAAGTCTTCTACTATTATGCCTTGGTTGTCAATGATTTTATTTATGTTTGTGATTAATTGATTTATATATTTGGGTTTCTTCACATTGAAGGCGTAAATATTTCCAATTGTTAGATCTTCTTAGTAGGTAACCCCCCTAATGCCCTTCTTCATCTCTTGTTAAAGTGTTTGTTTTAAAATCGGATTTGTCTGATAAGTATGGCTACTCTGGATTTCTTTTGGCATTCATTAGCATGATAGGTTGCTCTCCATCCCTTTACTTTCAATGTGCTGGTGTCTTTAGGTCTAAAATGAGTCTCTCAGAGACAGTATAGAGATGGATCTTGTCTTTTTAATCCTTTCTGATACTTTATGTCTTTCAGTTGGAGCACTAATCCATTTCATAGTCAGAGTGATTATTGAAAGATATGCATTTAGTGCCATTTTTTGGTCTGTAGAGTTGGTGTATCTGGTGACGTTCTCTGGTCCTTGGTAATCTTTGATGCTCCTGCCATTCCTTTCTGGCCTGCCAAGTTTCAGTCGATAGGTCTGTAAGCACTCTGATAGGTTTCCCTTTGTATTTTATGGCCCATTTATGCCTTGGTACCTTCAGAATTCTCTCTTTATCCTTAGATTTTGCGAGGTGCTGTATGATATGTCGTGCCAAAGGTCAATTCCAGTTACATCTGAGGGGAGTTCTCTGTGTCTCTTGGATTCCAGTGTCTATTTCCTTCCCCTTCCCCAGATTGGGTAGGTCCTTGGCTATAATTTGATCAAGCAACCCTTCAGAACCATTTTCTCTTTCTTTTCTTCAGGAATTCCTATGATATGGATATTTTTCCATTTGATTGCATCACTCAGGTTTTGAATTCTCCTTTTGTGCTCCTGGATCAATTTCTCTCCCTTCTTTTTGTCTTCCTCTTTTTTTTTTTATAGCTGTGTTTTCTAATTCACCTATTTTTCTTTCTACCTTTTTAATTCATGCAGTGACTGTTTCCATTTTATTATGCACCTCATGTACAGCATTTTTTAATTCATCACAAGTATTTTTTAGGTCCCTAGTCTTTGTTTCAGTAGCTTCTCTGATGACTTCCATGCTATTTTCAAGCCCAGCAATTAATTTTATGACAATTATTCTAAATTCTTTCTCTGTTATATTGCTTATATCTGTTTTGAGCAGTTCTGTGGCTGTGATTTCTTCCTGGAATTTCTTTAGAGGAGAGTTCTTCTGTTTCATCATTTTAGCTAGCTTTCTGTCTCTTGTCAGTTTTAAAAGCCTGTTATGTACTCTGCACCTGTTTATATTGCTATTTTTATGGAGGCTCATTGGCTGTCCAAGTCCTGTCTGTTCAGGAAGTGTTCTTTTAATATTCTCTTGGTTTCTTTTTTTGTGCCTTTGGTTATTTTATTTCCCTACTTGTAGTGATATTAGTGACTCTCCACTATGTGTGCTTTGGCTTGTTTTTTGAGGTACCCCTGAAAAGGAAAACAGACAAACACACAGGGAACCAAAGGATGCAAACACACACACAAATCAAACAAACAAGCAATGAAAAGGGGTAAAGAAAAAAAAATAAAAAGGGTGGGGACAAAAACACCAAATGACAAGGGACGGTCTAAGAGTGTAAAACCAGCGGATGGGAGAAATAACAATGAGTTTAGGGGAAATATATCTGAATGGCAAGAACTGATCTAATCACAGCAGCGCATCAATGTTGGTTTTCCCAGGCCTGGCGGTAACGGAGAAAAAGAAAAAAAAAAAGCCGGTCTCTGGTGTGTATGGGCTGGTTTGATGTAGGTAGGTCTCACAGGCTGCTTTCTGAGGCCCCGCCTTGATGGTTGTGGAGAGAAAACTTGTGGCGCCCCAATCCCTTCTCAAACCAATTGTGCAACCCACTCTTTTGGGTTCGATTTCCCTGTGCCACAGAGTGGCCAAGTTGTATTTTTCCAAGCCCCGCCTCATTTCCAAATCCTAGTCCTCGCACTTTAATGATACCACCAGAGATGACATGTACTTCTGAAGGTCGGATGGCTTCCTAGTTGGGGATCAAGTGGGGGGGGGTGGGAGTCAGTTTTTCTGGTGTCACCAGGGATCAGGGCACCGAGCCCAAGGAAAACGTACCAGCTAAAGGGGACCGATCTCTCTCCCCGTGCCCTGCAGTTATACATGGGATGATAGGATCCCTCTCTGTCCCATACTGAGGCTTTTCTCTTTTATAGAGACAGCTCTATGTGCGTTTTCAGCCTCTCTTTCTCTTCACCTCCTCTCTCCGTGTCTCTGTGTGCTCCCAATATTTGGCGTGGAGTGGGGCTCCCTCCCCTCCAAGCCTCAGGGTCCGGACCCGTTTTTATCTTCCCCAGTTTGCACTCATTCACATACAAGATTGTCTTCTTTGTGGACTCTCTGTCTTTTCCTTCCACTCTTGTAGATCAGAGTATTGTGGCTTCATTCTTATCTTAATAGATGTTTGTGGGTGAAAATTACAGAACTCCCTACTTCTCTGCCATCTTGCCCCCTCTGTCTCAACAGTCTACACATTCAATGCAGTCTCTATAAAAATACCATTGGCTTTCTTTGTGGAGCTAGAACAAAAAGTTCTAAAATCTATATAGAACAACAAAAGACCCTGAATATACATAACAATCCTGAAAAAGAAGAAACTGGAGGTGTTACAATTTCAGACTTCAAGCTATACAACAAATCTGTAGCTATTAAGACAGTATGGTACTGTCACCAAAAAAGACACATAGATCAATGCACTAGAATAGAAAACCCAGAAAAAGACCCACAACTATATGGTCAAGTCATCTTCAACAAAGTAGGAAAGAATATTTAGAATATCTAAAGAAAAAAGACAGTCTCTTCAACACATCATATTGGGAAAAATGTATGGCAACATGTGTAGGTATCAAACTGGACTATGTTCTCAAACCATACTCAAAAATAAATTCACAATGGCTGAAAGGCTGAAATGTGAGATAGGAAACCATCAAAATCCTAGAGGAACACACAGGTAGTGGCACTTTTGACATCATCTGGAGTATCTTCTTACTTGATATGTCTCTGGAGGCAAGGTAAACCAAAGCTAACATTAACTATTGAAATTTCATCAAGATAAAAAGCTGCAGGGGGCACCTGGGTGCCTCAGTGGGTTAAGCGTCCGACTTCAGCTCAGGTCATGACTTCATGGTTTGTGGCTTCGAGCCCCACGTTGGGCTCTGTGACAACATCTCAGAGCCTGGAGCCTGCTTCAGATTCCGTGTCTCCCTTTCTCTTTGCCCCTCCCCAACTCATGCTCTGTTTCTGTCTCAATAATAAATAAACATAAAAAATTTCTAAAAAGATAAAAATCTTCATGGTAATGGCAACAATAAACAGAACTAAAAGCCTATGGAACGGGAGAAGATGTTTGCAAATGAAATATCTGATTAAGGGTTAGTATCCAAAATCTATAAAGAACTTCCCAAACTTAACACCTAAGAAACAAATAACCCAGTTAAGAATAGGGCAGAAGACATGAATAAACATCTTTTCAAGGAAGGCATCCAGGTGGCAAATAGACACATGAAAAGATGCTCAACATCACTCATCATCAGGGAAACACAAATCAAACCATGATGAGATACAACTTCACACCAGTCAGAATGACTAACATTAACAACACAGGAAACAACAGGTGCTGGTGTTGTGCTGGTGGATGTGTAGAATGGGGAACCCTCTTGCTATTGGTGTGAATGCAAACTGGTGCAGCCACTCTGGAGAACACTATTGAGGTTCCTCAAGAAACAAAAATAGAACTATCCTGTGATCCAGCATTTGCACTATTAGGTATTTACCTAAAGGATACAAAAATGCAGATTCAAATGGATACATACACTACAATGTTTATAAAAGCATTACCATTGATAGCCAATCTATGGAAAGAGCCCAAATTTACATTCAGTGATGAATGGATAAAGAATGTAACTCAGCCATCGAAAGGAATGAAATCTTGCCATATCCAATGACATGGATGGAACTAGAATGTATCATGCTAAGCAAAATAAGTCAATCAGAGAAAGCCGAATACCATATTATTTCTCTTGTATGTGGAATTTAAGAAACACAACAGATGAACATATGAAAAGTGATAGGGAAAAGAGAAGACAGAGAAACAAACCACAGTGATCTCTTAATGATAGAGAACACACTGAGGGTTTATGGAGGCAGCTGGGTGAGGGATGGGCTAGATAGGTGATGGGTACCAGGAGAGCACTTGTTGGGATGAACGCTGGGTGTTGTATGTAAGTGGTGAATTACTGAATTCTACTCCTGAAACCAATATTTCACTGTATGTTAACTAAAATTTAAATTAAAAAAGACAAAGTTTTGAAAATACAAAAATAAAGGTAAATAGAAAAGGACATGTACTTGGCCAATCATCAGGGCCAATTATAGTGACAAAACAGAGTCATTTTACACATTCAAGTATTTCTCCATGAGAATGTTGTATTCCATTCTAAAAGGATGATATTTCGTTATGGTTTGTATTAGCAGAAGTTTGTAAGCACATATGGGAGTGACGTTACATCATATGAAACATAACACCTGAATGATCTGAGCTTAAGGGCCTTGGTGCTATCATCCAGAGCTCAGGATATGATGAATTGGCTGTCTTGTACTTTGGCAAACTGAAGCTTGAACTCAGTGACAGTCTGTAGTCAATAATGTTGACAAGCTGGATGTTCCCTCGTACCTTGTGGAATAAGGAATCAGTGGGCTCAGGAGGATGGGAATTATCGAATATGCATAATGCAGTATGCTCAGCCATCCTCTAAATATACTGTGTGGAAAGCCTGCACAACATTTCCTTCACGATTTGGTGAGGAGGACATCAATATTCTTTAAATGCTGTGGTATCGAACTCCTGATGGCCACTGATAGTGGTGGGGAATGCAATCATGGAACTGGACCATGTGATATTGAAAATAATGATGTCCTGGAAAATTTGGTATCATCTAAACAAGGTGGAAGTAGTTACTACAATTAAACCACATGAGTGTTGTTCTATAGAGATCTGTGGTGATGAGTAACATCACAGGATTCTTAAAAATAAAATACTTGAGTGACCTACTAAGATGTTAGTTGGACTATATTAGCAGAGATCTATACATCTGAAGACAGAAACATAGCTTGTATCAACACAGTGGAGATTCATGACCAGTTCACTGACCCAGATCCTTTTATTTGAGCAGGGCAACTTGAAGAAAGGACCCTGCAATGCAGCAAAATACTATTAGATCATTTTCCCTCAAGTGTTCCCTAGAGGGACGTTACAGCCATGTTGGCCATGCACTGGAGAAGGGAGGAGGAAGCCGCCCTGGGGATTTGGCTCTTCCCCAGCTCTATTTAGATGGTTGTCCAGCGTCTGCCCAGGGAAGAAGACCTGGGGCTGAGCTTTAACAGACTCATTTTGATTATTGTATTGTCTTTCTCCTCTAAGAGAGAAAACTTGAAGGTTGTTTTGTTCCATGAA